>JAQFZC010006163.1:0-12924 GCA_034695205.1 Dicyrtoma fusca
TAACACAATTTTGTTTGACTAGACTAGAGTTGACTTTGCTAAAATTTGGGGCAGCTTTGATTCACCCAAATTCACTGTACACTGTACCGTTCTTTTCTTCCGATCCGAATTACAAATCCCACCGATTTTTGAATTTTGTTTCTGGCGGGAAGTGGAGCGTCCAATGGAATGCAGTGTGTAAAAAGATTCCTTTCAAGCCAGTGCCTGCCTGTTGTGAATGAGAGTGAATCAAGTCAGTAAAAAAAACAACTCTGACTAGTGGATTCAATTTCCATTCAAATCAACGAGTGCACTTGTAGGGAGCTGCCCACAAATTACGTCTGTCATTCTTGGCTTATAAACTTTTTCATTTAATTCTTTAAATTGTGATGATTTACATGGGAAATGGAAATGGAGCTCCATTTCTTCGCATCTTCAGTTGTGTGGACCTAATTTATGAACAGCCCCAGCGCAACCCAGACAGAACCAGACAGCATAGCTGCCTCAAAGCCTTTGGGTCGCCTATAGTGCGTGTAGAGTCCGTATGTACTTATATAATGTGTAAGGCATAGGGCTGAACTCGACAAATTCGAATTCGAACTCGAGTATCTGTAATAAAAACACTAGTGCTGTTCAAGTGCCGCATATAGTTCCGTTAGGTGAGAAAGACGAACTTTATTAACAAAATAAGGTCATCCCTGTCCTCCAATGAGGATAGCCCAATGGACTCAGTATACGAAACAGGATTTCTTTTTAAACAAGTTTTAAGTTTGCTATACAAAAAATGCGATTAAAAGCTTCCAGCAATAGCAATTTATTGAAATTTTGCTTAGTAATAATTCATGAATCAATAAATTATTGTTTCTGCATTTTGAATTTTTCAAAAACTGAAAATTTTCAAAATAAAATTGCAACCGGTTGCTCACGCCCAAACGAGACATGCAAGGCACCAGTGCATTGCATTGGTAAGGCAATCGCATGCAGAATAGGAACTATAATTACGGAATGATCAAATATATTAGAGCGTTAGCCCAACATTTGTGCATGCTTTGATTTTTTCATGTTTTTTTCAATGTTTTTTCGAAAAATTTCAAAGTTCAAAAGCTGAATCCAATAAATAACTCCATATCAGTAATACACGATCATATTTGGTTCTTAATTACGAAAATAGTTGTTTTTGCATGAAATTATACCAATACATACTTTAGTACCTAGATAAGTACTGAACTGAGCTTTGTATACTGATTTAGTGATTTCACAATCGTCCTATGAAATTTATTTTGAATTGTGCAGCAATGACTTCTAATAGCAAATTTCCAGTTTTGAATGTTTTGTAAAATGGTAATTTCTAGTCTTTTGATCTTTTGAAAAGTCTTATTTACTAGTTTTGACAATTTAAAAAAGTGTTATTTTACTAGTTTTGATCGTTTTAAAAAAAGTGTTATTTACTAGTTTTAACGATTTAAAAAAAGTGCTATTTACTAGTTTCGATGGTTTTGAAAAAGTTAGTTTAGTATATAGAATTAAACACTTTTGTAAAGCATTCTTTTTATGTTTCCCCAGTTCCTAATACATAAGTTAATGTATATACTACGGAGTAACGTTATTCCCAATCACTTCCTTCAGAACTACCGTTGGCCCTCCGTGGAGCACTACATAGTAGTAGTAGCCATAAAAACAACATTCGTATATACAGTCAGCTTATACCAGTCCATTTCATTTATACTTATACGCCGTATTAAAGCCAAGCTAGAGCCAAAGCCAACGACTTTTCACATTGCATTTCTAACGTAAAAGATTTTTACTATGTATAATTTGTATGAGACAGAAAAAATGTTTCTGCCGACTTGAAATACATTATGTTTGCAAAAAGATACTCATCATCATCAACTCATAATAGTGAGAATTCGAGATAATAAACCATAAAAAACTGACTGACTTTAGTGACTAGAAAGAGACTCACCAGTATTTTATTTCATTCAGTATCAGTGCCAGTCTCTGCAGTTGTGGATAAGAGGAATCATCATCATAATAATAATTTATTATTATTGTAATAAAAAAAAAATTAGGTTGTGCTTGTATCAATATTATTAATATACTACAGTTAAAGTTACTACAGTCTGTACAGCACTGAACTGACTGCCTCCTCGCATCGTCATCGTCAGTCGTCAATCGTCATTCGTCATCTCTCTCTCAACTCAGTCATCAATGGAAAGATCTATGAAAGAGACGAGTAGTAAAATATTATTCAAATCGTAATCGTAAAATATCGTAATCATATTTAGTGCAAGTACCTAATTATAATTATTTTGTACTCACTCGATTGTACATCATACATGCTACGTTGTACGTTGTACGTGTGTTGTTGAACCTACAACTTGGACTTGGATTGATCAACAAGATTCTGATAATTTAGAATTCCGATTCACACATCAGAGATCAGACAGCCAACAGAAGCAGATTCCGAAGCTATGAACTAGGTACTTATAACTTTATAACGAATGACGAATAAATCATAAATAAACTTTCAACTTTCCTAAAAGAATTGAACCGTGGACCGTTGGTTGTAATTATCTGTTTGTGTGGTCAATAATAATTATTGTTATTGTATGTCCAAATCATTTAGGCACTGGCAATATCATCAACAACATCAAGGACAGGACTACAGGACAGTTAGAAGCAGTAGCATCGATGGTCGAAGTCGAACCAAAAGGGATAATAATTAGGTCACCGGCACTCCGTCGAAACTGTGAAAAGCTGAAAGCGGAAATAAGGAATTAAAATATAGATTGTCGATGGCATTGGTTTTGGTATTTAGCTCATAGTTTTTGCAAGTTTGAAGTTAGTTAGTGGGATACATAATTAGTATGAATTGAAATATTTGTATTCATGAAGGGAGTAGAAACTAGCTTGTAGTTGCTTAGTTAAGTATCGAGTAATCGAGTTAAGTATGTTCAATGTTGTGAATAGTTTAAGAGAAGAACTAACAAAATTTAATAACAACCACAAGTTACAAATTATCAACTATGCATGAGGTAGCAGTGGACAGTGAGTGTGAGTAGAAGTTTAAAACTTTCAACTTTGATAATTCCAAAAGTTTCTTATTTATAATCTCCTGTGAATGTTAAATATGATTGATAATTTCCGCTAATGATGAGGAGGGACGAGATAAGAGATTAGAAATCTTCCATACTTCCAGAGAGAGAGAGGGACCGTCGTTTACTCCACAACCAGAGCCAGCACACAGAAAATCCAATCTGAATAGTCTCTGTCTTTCATTAGGTTGATGCTTGAGTGTATAGATTTTTATTCTAGGTCATACTTTCGTCAACAATTTCGATATTATTGTTATTCAAATTGATACGGATTCAAAAGTTGAAAGTTTTAGGAGAAGTCAGTAGTTCATACATAGTTTGTTAAATCATAGTTGTTTGCCTTCTCAATTGTTGATTGTTTCGTTAATTATTTTTTCTACTTTCAACGTTTTCATTTCGGGATTTATTTCTATAGCTAGATTCAAATATTTAAATCTAGATTTTGTAAAGTCTTTTCTAAATACTTTCTAATTACATTGTACTATTTTATAATTAATATATACTATGAACCATCAGCCTGCAATAGTAATAAGCAACATAATTTAATCGGTGGACGGAAACCAGCACAGTTGAAACTTCTTATAGTCAATTTTCAAAGGAATTTGTATTAGAACAAAATGACGACGTGGTTTTACTTAAAGTCAGCTTCGGCTGTTGGTAATCATGGCCCAGGTTCTGCTTCTGGAACGTCATCACGAGTGTCCAGAAGTAAGTGTGGAAACTAGCTTCTTTGAAAGATTATAGTATTAATATTTTTTTTTAAATGAGCTGGTAGTTATACACTACACAGTAAAATTCTGTTTAAGAAAATGTTTATTTTTATTTTTTGTTTTAGTGTCTCGAAGGGATGCTACGGAGGAAGTTCTTTTGGATTTTAATCAGGATACGAAAGGAGTCATTTCAACAATTCTACGAAATGTGTCAAGAAAAGATGGGATTACAAAAGGGAGAAGATTGGCTTACCTAAATGTATTTGTCAAGTATCTCCAGCATATTTATACGAAAACGTCAAACGGGGAATTCAAGAATTTAGGTTATACAGTCGAAGAAATTTGTCTCTGGTATGTGTGTGACAGTAGTTAGTACATCTTAAGTAGAAACTTCGATAGCTAGTAAGCTTTCTGTAAATTTACAATTGTGGAATTGTAAAGTATTTGAGTATTCATTGATTATTTTCTATTTTTTCAGTTTAAGAACGTGCTTAGTTCATGAAGCGACGGTTATTCGAATTGCCACGCTCCGCGTTCTCCGATATTTAATTCAAGATGAGGAAGATGTGACCGCCGTGACTTCTACGGGGATCCCTTACTTAATAGTTCGTTCATTGGACGTCGTACTAAATAATTCAGGGGAGAGGATGCAAGCAGCACGATTTTGTCAAAAATTATTATCTATTCGTAATGGAGCACAAAATTTTCCTAGTCCTGTTATTCGGGCATTAGTCTCGATTGCGTTTGATGGTCTCATCGAACATGATAAACTTCATCGTGGAAGTCTTTCTATACTATGTCAACTAGGTACCATAAATCTCCAGTTTTATATCTTTTAACGTTCCTACCATTACCATATGTTCCTACAAAATGTTATGACATGTTTATGGGTCTGTGTTTTTTTATTACGTTGTAATGTTCTATGTTCCAGCTGTATTAAATCCGGAGAACTTCATTCAAAATGGTGGAGTTCGTGTAATACTACACAATATATTAGGTTGTACATCTCCCATGGTTTTGGAGGCTCTTTTAGGAAGTCTCCTTCACCTTCTTAATGTTCCTGAAACTAGAATTGCTTCTGGTGTAAATCTTCATTCACTTGTGGCCCCACTGACGGATCTGCACTTTAAATTAAGTGGTCACGAACCTCTGGATAAAAACTTGTGAGCTATATTTCGTGAAATAATTTATTTCTAACCGATTTCGATTTAAGTTTCGAATAACATAAAATGCGTTTAACACTTTGTTCGTATGCGTGAGCCAAAGTTTTATTTAGCATTCTTGATATTTTTAGGGATGAACGAGAGTTAGGCTATCGTTGTGCAAAAGTTGCCATTGGAACCGTCCTCCGTAGTTGGAGTGGAATTGCCCATTTTTGTCAAAATGAAAACTCGGGTCTTCAAGCTTTGATTGACGCACTGTATATCGAGCAGTTAGAAATTCGAGTACGGAAAAATAGCAAAATATATTTAAACGAAACTAATTATAGCTAGGCTACATGCTACAACAACTAGCAAAATACAGAATATCAGTTTAGTTATGGTTGTATCAGTTCATGAAATCTAAAGTTTATATTTTTAAATTGCCAAACAGAGAACGATTCTAGATTTAATCTGTGAAATTATCGGCCTCAAGTTCCCCACATGGACGGACGAAGTAAAAGTGGCTTTATCCGCCGTTGACCCCTCCTATCCAAAAGACAGTTGGAAACTTCAAGAAGGTTTTGTTGTTCAGGAGGCCTTAGTTGTTCTTCGTCATTTAGCAAAGCACACGTAAGGCATTAATCATTAATCATCTTATATAATGAATAAAATAGGGCTCTAAATTGTATTAGGTATTAATGTGTGTTGGATTTTGTATAATTAAAATATTACAGACCCAACATCACAGCGAACCACAAAGCATTGCTCGTCTTTTGTTTTGCTCGTCGTGGTTTACTGGACGCTCTGGTGGACGTAATTGTGACGAGTGATAAGTTCATTAGTGTACGAGCTACAGTGTTATTAGGTGAACTTTTGAGTCTAGTCGATCAATACCTCCCTGTTGATTGTTTTGATACTAGTCAGTGTATTCCTTCATTAATTCGTCATGCCACGACGGGTGCCCCGTCAACTCCATTGCCTTATTCCTATGCAAGATCATCGTCAACATTCTCATCTAGTGCTACCGTTCAATTGAAACAGCATCGTGCTATGGAAGCTATTAGTGTGTTAAGTTCCTTACATAAAATTAAGTCTAAGCCACCTGCTCCACATTCTGTCTTCCTTCAAATGCAACTTCAGTTTGCAGGCTTTTCATCAAAACAAAATAAATTCTTCGATCGCATAGGACAAGTTCATTTGTTCAGGGTAAAGGACCTTTCTGTCTTTATGGTTTTTGAAGTGCGTTTAAAGATTGAAGCATCAAAGATTGGAGATGGAGTCATTAACGTGCCTACGTCTCGAATTTTCTTACAGGATCTTAAGAAAGAAGTGGAGGGTAACCCAAGTAAAATTTTGAAAGAAACTGGTGTTTGTACCTCGAAAGACCCACTAAGTTGGCAGTGGGATTTGATTTGCACTTTACTTCGAGTAAGTTCAGCAATTTCTTTGATGGACTGTAGCTGCATGTATTTGTGTACAATTTTACGTCGTGCTTGTTGAGTTGTATCTTTAAACTGTGAATTTATTTGAATTGTTCTTCACAGTGGATACCGACTTCTTTGAAGAAAGTGGATGATTCTTCTTGGCGGACGTTTTTGCGAAGATTAATCGATTTTTATAAGCCTAGTAATAATATTTTCGCAAGAATAGAATTGGGGAAGGGTCAGTCAACTTTATTTTCTAGAGTGGGATGCTATTTAGTAGAGTTTTTGGCGGATGAAGCTGAGGTATGTAAATCAAGCAAACTGAGTCAGCATTCATATTTACTTTATTGAGCATTAAGTTCCACAGTTCAGTGGTATCATTATTTGTGTTTTGATATTTTTCCCCCCAGAATTTCAGTGGAATTACGCTATTAGAAGAGCTTATATCCGATATTTCCAATCAGCTGGATGAGCTTCTTCTTCACACACAAAATCCATATGTTTGCTTCCTGAGTCCAAATCGTTTGGAAACGACAGTTTCACAAACTTATTTTCTATTTCTGGGGAAACTGACTCAGAGTCCCAAAGGATTCAAGATGTTGGAACGCCAAGAAATTTTACGAAGATTAATGGATTTAGTGAGAGAAATGCAGCATGATTGCTACGTCAAATTGATAGTATCTAGTATTTATTACGGGGAAGAATATTGTCGGTAAGAACTGGTCCAGAATTATTTCTGTAGGCATTATTAGGCAATTGGAGATTACATGAACTATGGTACTTCAATACACTTACTAAATTAATTGTGCCCCTTGATTTGAAATTGCAGTCGTATTTTAAGTGCAGCCATGATATCAACTGTGGACGGCGCTCGTCTGTATACGACACAATTTCTACGTGTTTTAGTCCGGGCTAAATTGCCCGATTTTAGTAAATGGGGGATCGAACTGCTCGTCAATCAGCTAAGTGATAAAAATCGTGCTATTTCGCTAACAGCTCTGGATATTCTGGAAGAAGCTATTCACGACAAAGTAAGTGTTTAATTTTTGTTTTAATCAGATTAATTTCAAAATATTTTAAACGTTATTAATTCAAAAACGAAAAAACCCCAAAATTTATGTTTACCTGCATACATAAATTTGAAAATTGATGGTTCCAATGGAATTTTGTGTGTGTTTTCAGATGTTTTTAGAATCTCTGATTGCTCTACGTCCAACTTTAACTCACTTGGGTGATCGTGGACTGCTTCTGTTAATTTGTTTCTTGTCTTTACCATCTGGGTATAAATTTTTAATGGAAGCAAATTTTCTTCGAAGTGAGATCGATAAGTGGCAGCGTTTTTTTAATAAAAGGTACTACTCCTACTTAGTCTCTATTTTGTTTGATTTTTTTTGTTTACAAAATACTTCACGTTTTTTTTGTGATGTACAGATACGTAGAACTTGTAGAAGTTCTCGTCCGGGACTCCGTGTCAACCCTGAGAAGAGGCGAAGATGGAAAATACCCGGATCGGGGAAGTCATCATCAGGAGCAGTCAAAATTTGTGGACATCTATGTGCCCCCACATTTGTACGGTCAGCTGGCTCAGCACAAGCCGGGTTTGGAGCTTCTCCTTGAAGTGGGCAACATTTATGGGTTAATGGAGACTGTCCGTCAAAAAAAGTGTGGGACCCCCGAGGAAACTCGTGATTTAAAAGCCAGCCTTTGGGCCCTAGGTCATTTCGCAACTTCCGTGGATGCTCTACAAATAGTTGAAGGTGAAATTCTTAAGTGTATGGTCGAGCTTTCGGAGTCTTGTCCAGTTTTGTCTGTTCGTCACACTTCCTTCCACTGTCTCTGTCTCATCTGCTGTACACAGCCAGGGGCGGAGAGTCTCCAAAAATATAACTGGCATGCCATGCCTCGCAGTCACCATGAGTCGTATCCTATCTGGGGAACACTTTCCTTCATTGATAAATTTCCCAAGACCAAGTTGTTCCCAGAACTGGATGCGGATTTAGAAATGGATCTTCTAGAGAAAGCCTCCCTCAATTCCAGAACGGATACTTGCAGTAATATTTTACTGGAAGAGGATTCTGAGAGCATCATGTTTATGTTTGAATCGGATGATCATCCGATGGAGCCGGATCCCATCTCACTTCCAAATCAAGCCACAAATCATATCATTAGTAACAGTAGCCATCGACACACGATTCATTTGGACCATGAAGATGTCCTGGGGGATGGTGAAGACCAAGCAGATGGGGATCCTTTGAGTGTCATCTCCAGGAGTAGTGTTGAAGCGGACCCAAATTTACACAGAAAAATATCCTATGCACATCACCGAAGCCAAAGTGACTCTCAAACACTGGCCAATTCAAATAGTAAAAATAGTGGTAGCAGCACGACCGTTAAAAATAATGTTCATCAGAAGTCTAGAATGGGAAATACGAGTAGTAAGGATGGGACGTTGCCGTCCGGGCCGATTGCTACCAGCACGTTAAAGCCCGGGTTTTTTGGAGGTGGAAGTTTACGTGGAAGAGTTTCTTCGTTTCTGAGTGGGAACACAGGTACTGGGACCAGTGTGGGGAGTGGGAGTGTTAGTGGTAGTAGCCGTTTGGGGACGATCGGGAGTGGGAGTTGGCGCTGGGGCAAAAGTCGGTCTTCAAGTGTGGCAGAGAGCATTGAAACTAGTGGGGTAAGCTCTTCCAGTGAGTCTTCTTCCATGAGTAAAAGTATGGTGGTGACCAGCACGTCGGACCATGTCCAAACTTTAAGTCCTATTCCCAGCTCAGCCTCTATTGCTACGACCGTGGTGTCCAATCAGCCGTCTTTCTCCAATTTAAGTCCCCCTTCAAGGGGTAAGTGCTTTGTGTTGTAGTAATTTTTTTGAAATGTATTTTTGAATTGGTACTTTCTTTTTAGAAACTGATAGTTTTTTTTTAGTTTTTACCTTTTCGAAACGGTAATATGTATATCCAGTATTACAACTCTTCGAAAATGCTAATTTCTTGTTTTGACCTTTTCAAGAGTCAAGAAGTGTAAGTTACTAGTTTTAACCTTTTTGAAAACGCTAATTTCCTGTTTTGAGCTTTTTAAAACGCGTAAATTAGTAGTTTTGACCTTTTTGAAAACACTAATTTCCTGTTTTGACCTTTTTAAAACGTGTAAATTTCTAGTTTTGACATTTTTGAAAAGGGGTGGTTACTAAAGTTTTGACCTTTTTGGAAAAGTTTATAAATTGTACAATAAGCACTTTTTTCAAAGCATTTTTTCCATGGTTGATGGCTTCGCAGTTCCGAATAGATTAATAATGCCTAATAATACCTATTGATCTTTTCTTTTTCCCAAACTAGCTGATACCAGCAGAGCTTTAACGGACCCTGGAACAAGATTTGGTTCTCCAAGCTTCGCTTACAGAAGTACCATGCGTAAGCCGGTCATCCGAGCTCCGATTCTGAGTGACCCAGACATTTATCCAACTCATCACCGTCGTAGTAATTCCAGTCGGGAAATGAAAGTGGGCAGTTTAGATAGACACTTCATGTTATCACCGAGAGATCTGTTCAGTGAATCCAAGTTAATGAGAGTCAATTCTTCCCTCACGTCTTTGTCCACTCCATCTTTCCGTACTAGACCAGAGGTGGAAACCCGGGGACCTTGTTTCATGGGCTTGTGTCTTCCTAAAGAATTAAATATGATCTTCTTGTCGGGAGGAGATACGAAAGTTCCTCTTGGACTCGATTATGGTCCGTGCGCTTCATCCAGTGGCAGTGAGTCTGACGGTTAGTCGTTTACGTGGTGTTAAACATACATTCAATACATAATTATTATACACCTAAGTAATGTTTTGAATGAAGAAAATTCTACTAAAAGATCCACTGTTAACCTCTATAGGAATTAATTTCGGTTCGAATCCAAACGTCCGTTCGGATGGGAGGCGTCTAAAGGATCCTTTTGAATTTCATACGGTTGCTACTTGTCTCGGATGTGTGCGATTACGGGAAATAAAGCCGATTCATATCATTAATGGTACGTATATACTTACGGAACTCACTTCATTATTCATTCATACACATTTACCGAAATTGTTAATGATTAAATAATTAAATTGGAACTGGACCTTCGTGTGTATGCAGATGAGCTAGCAGTAAAAAGTATGGAGAATCTTACGGTGACTGGAGGGACAGAAGGGAATCGAAATTCGATGGTATCCATTGGCTCCGTGGTCAGTGGAAGTAGCTTGGAATCAAATGAAAAACGAAGAATCGGTAGAATCATTCCTGACAGTCCACACGGGAAGAATTTGCTTAGAAAAGAAATTATTCGACTCGTTTCTAATATGATGAGTTGTGTGGGTGCGAAAGCTAATGAACAAGGGCTATTACGGTAATGAGCGAACAAATTGTATTTTAAGAATTCAGTTTAGTGTCCCTTTGTCAATAATTAATTTAAAATTTTTCCGTTACAGCTTAAAACAGAAATTCCCACGTGCTTTCCATGATCTCTGCTTATACTCAGAACTGTGTGCTCTCATCAGCAGCTACAACGTACGGCTACCGTTGAGACGTTTTCTTCAAGAATTATTCCTCGACTTACCCTTTGAAGAGGTGGCTACTTCTTTTTATTCAATTAAAGTGCAAATAGTACTTACACCTTGCAAATTTCATTTTTAATCATTTTTGGATTTCGTTATTTCCTCACCACTTTAGTTTTACACCGTTGCCGAAAAAATCCTCAACCCTGAGATAGAAACTCCGTCTTCATTATGCGCATCAGTCTCTTCTACTTCTGCCACTACAACGGATACGAGTGAATCCTCAACTGTGATTGAAGTTCCTATTGGCGGGCCCTTAGTCAGCAGCGGAAATAATAATAATAACAACAGTGAGGGGAATAGTACCATTATAGAAGTAGATGACCCCGACCCGACGCCATGTCCAAGTCCTACCCCCAGTGATGAACTTGATTCGGATTATATCGACCTAAAGTGAGCAAAAGCACACCGAAAATGCAATACATAGGGAGAGCGAATTTTAATATCGCAATTCTATGAAATATTTAATCAATTAATATTACTTATTATTGCTCAGGAAATGTGAGGGCAGTCCCGAACAAATGTATGTATCCTTTGGTCATTCACGACCGAGTACGATAGCTTGCATGAATTGAATTGAGGCTGATATTCCTATACTACTACTACTAACGCTATTACAGACTTAACTGACTATAATAATAAAAAATAATAATAAATAGTTACTTACCTAGCTTAAAGGAAACTGTGTGAAAGGAAAATGCTGTGTTTTTAGTGTAGGTAATCATAAAATTCGATTATAAACTGTAATTGATTGTTGTGTATTTATTAAAAAAAAATTTTAAATAGTTCCCTTACAACTGTAAGTACCTCAACTACAACAGAACTGCCGAATTTATCGCAAATTTTGTAAATTATTATTATAAATGGCAACTTCTTCGACTTCCTTTGACTTAACTTAATAGACTAACAACCTTGTATTCTGTGGACAGCTTTGCTTACTTGTAATAATTACACCATTATTAAGAACGAGGCATTGAAAAATACATTGAATGAGCCCAGTTGAAATTTCTTACCTGGTTCTTCTTTCTTCTCGGCTGACTTTTGGAATGATACTGTGCCTATTAATTTCTATAAATTCTAGCTCTGCTTTTGATGCAGACGGATAAAATGTTAGTCACATTTTTTGGTAATTAACTTGAATAATAATTAATGCATCACTGCACTGTGGCCAAATCAAGTGAAAATGGAAATGAGAGAAAAATAAGTACGTGAGTGAAAGTAGGATTACCTTAATCAGTTAATCACTTTCGGACGCGAATTATGTGTGAAGCAATTACAAATTACTTGTAAGGAAAGAATAGTGCTTTAGTGGTAAAATAATAAAAAGTAGTATTTGTACACTAACATTTAAATTTACTTATTGTGTATTACATTAAATTTTTTTGCATGATTTTGTAATTTTTACTTGTGTATAATCATTCATTACGAAAGTACCTTACGTAAATGATACAAGATTATAAGGTAGATTACGGATAGTGATTAAAATGATTAAAATGTTAGCGTTATATTTATGTTTTATATATTCTACGTTCAACTTACATGTTACTGGATAGTCTTAGTCGATCTTCTTCTCCTGTGCTGATATTCTTAACATTGATTATTATTATTATTATTAGTTGTTCTTGTTACTATTATAGATTTGAACATTATTATTATTCAAAAATTAAAAGGAATGTGTATGAATCCTTAAAAAATGCGAAAGCTACACGTTCTACTGTGTATGCACTTACCTACTTTCATTATTTAAATTCTAACTGGGAATAGTATTCAGACAATTCAGAGTGCTGGAGCTGAACTTTGGTACGTTTACAGCATAAATAATAATATTGGGTCCTTATTATTGGGTTGCATATTATCTTAACCTTTTCGAAACAACAATAGCTAATTATGTGGTTTTGACCTTTTCGAAGGTGTAAAATTATAGTTTTGACGCTTTGGAAAATGTTGGATTCTAGTTTTGACGCTTTGGAAAATGTTGGATTCTAGTTTTGACGCTTT
>JAQFZC010006164.1:0-12922 GCA_034695205.1 Dicyrtoma fusca
CGCGTACGAATATGCTGCAGGCAGACGCTTCCACAGTGCACGGGGCTTGCGTCTGCAAGGCGCGGAGCTCCCGACAATGCACTTTCCCGACGAGTTCGGCTCTTTCCCGACGAAGGCCCGAGAGGCTGTGGCTACTAGGGACGGTTTCGAAAAAAATAAATATTATTTGTTTCGTGAAAAAAGCCGACACTGGCCCGGGTGTGTTAATACCAAAAACTGCTAAATATAATATAATTATCGCATTAAATAAACAGCATTATTTTTTTAATACACGGTGCGTGAGCCTAAAATTACAGACAAAAAGTAGCCGAGTCAAAAAAATAAAAAATTGACCTGTTCAACGCCGCCCAAAAGTAAATGCGGTTTTAACCGGGGCAGATACTTTAGTTTGCTACTTGTTTTTTGGTTGTTCTTTTTAACTTACCCGGGTGCCCTAAAAATATTACAGCCAAAATTTAAACAAAAGTTGAAGTCCTGCACTATTTTAATAAATGGCGTTTAAGACTCAGTGCAACGTTCTAGGTTATCTGTTTAATTCAATTACATTATTTAAAAAAAATTTTAGTTGGAACTCTCTTACGCACCCTTCTTGCTGAACATTTTGATTTCGAATAAGGTTAAATGCGATTTATTAAATTTAAATTCCCATCACTATATATTCTCTATCCTACTACGACCCTTGTGGTCGGCAAGGTTTCATGCTCCGCCAGGTAAGATAAAAACTGCAAATAAACTGAACGGCGTGGAGCTAAAATTTTATAAAGTGCAAAAAATTTTAAGAAACATTTTTAAAATGTGCCAAGGGACGATTTTAAATTATTAAACGGTTGAAAATGGCATATTTCAATGTTCAACAGGGAGGGTAGTAAAATGGTTAGTTTTTTCACTTCAATATTTTCGAAAGGGTAATAAATCTTGTTTTGCATCTTTTGAATATGGTATTTTCTAGGTTTGACCTTTTAAAAGGGTTAATTTCCTGTTTTAGCTTTTTGAAAGCAATAAGTAACTCTAGTTTTGAATGTTTCTGAAAATGTTGATTTCCTCGACTGGCTCTTTCTTGGGTGCTTTCTGTGTAGTTTGGTTCAAAAGTAAAATCTAAAAAAATTGAAAGTCGGTTAAACCACACACAAACAAGGGCTGCTGAGTGAGTGACTAGACAAAAGAAGAAATTGGGAAATAACACACAAAGTAGACAGACTGAAAAAAATAATCGATTAAATTATGTTCTTTTTTTATTTGATCGTGTATTTCGGAACTGTTCAAAGTTCAGCAACACCTGATCGATATTTTATCAATCAAGTTGCACAATTTGACACTCTTGGCATTGCATTAAATGGCAATAACGGTGATTTAGTGTTTAACGAAATGAATTCCAGGATTTTTTACACGCAAATTCATTCATTTTTGTTTTAATTTCGATTTGTATGAAACTTTTTAACACGTGAATAGCATGTCAAGAAGAATTGAACTGAATTTTCATTGGCGCCCAAGTGTTTTACATTTTTAATAAATGGCGTTAAAGAATTTCAACGCAATGTTGGATACCACGTATTTAATTTAATTGAATGATTTTCAATTACATTCATTGAAAATTTTAAAGCTGTTTTGCACTCTCGCGCTACGGACATTTTTATTTAAAACAACGTTGAATGTGATTTATTTTGTTTGAATTGTTTCTATGTGAGCTTAGCTGTGATAAAGTAATATGTACGAGTTTTAAAAAAAGTCAAAACGTAGTAGCACCAGCTTTTTAGAAAGGTGTAAGTGCGAAATCTGTATGTAATAGTTTTCGAAAAGTCACAAAATTTGATATCCATGCAATTTAAAAACTGCAAAACAAGAAATAAGCGTTGTCAAAGCGGCACATAATACTCTATATATTCCTACAATTTCAAAAACTGAAAAATATCGTAACAGCGCTTATTAAAAGGGTAATTAAAGTATGGGATCTAAACATTTTAAAAAACTAAAAAACAGGGCATTGGTTTTTACTGAAAAAGAAAAACATTTCTAACACTTCAAAGCACTTCAAGCCTGTTTTGGGCATCTTGATTTCAAACAAGGTTAATAGTGATTTACTGTAATATGTTAACGACACTTTATTCATGCGCCATTGCTTTTTTGGGAATATGTGTCTCGCTTTCATAACCAAAAATGCATATTAACTGAGCGACCTTTAGGGAAAATTGTAACAGCATTTAAAAAAATATAATTAACAAATGTGCAAGAGGCGCCCGTCATTTACTAAGGCACATTGTACAAACCGCTAAAATCAAAAGACTGTTTATAATTTACGTTTATAGGTTAAAAAGCATAACACCAATCAGAAAAATTCCAACTTATTATTTAACTCTAGTGTAGTACAGATGGAAAATGCATCGGCAGTTGTTTGCAAATTACAAACTTCATTTAAAGCAAATCATTCGTTTTTCGTGTTTCCTTAGCAAAAAGAAATAAAAACATTTTGCACCTTTTCAACACATTGGAGTAAGACAAAGTCAAAACGTTTAATATCTACACATCCAAAAAAAAGTGCAAAACAAGAAATAAGATTTTACAAAACGTGCGCAGTGTGAAATATTTCAAATATTCATGAATTATAAAAAATGATGCCAAATAGCGCATTAAGGCGCAACTCAATAGTGATAACGATAACGAATATATAATTGAGGGATGCAAATCTTGGATTTTACAGTTTAACCTTTCTGAAACGGTAATTTAGTAGTTTTACTTCTTTTTAGAATGGTTATTTCAGCAGTCTAATTTGTACAAAAGATGCACCCTGCTTTTTCCCATTTTTCTACTTATTGACGGCTCCGTGTCAACCTCATGTGATTCTACACGGCCACAACTTACCTTTGCTTTCCACTGACTTTGGGCTTTGTTTTTTAATGGATTTTGTAAATGATTTCTAGTCTCTACGAAGGCAGGAAAGCCAGTTAAAGAAGTCAAAGGTAGTGTAGGGAGTTCCATAAATTACGTTGTGTTTCAATGGCCACAACAAAATAGCTACTTTCAATTTACCACCCACTATTGGGGAAAAATCTGGTTAGATTCGATTCGGCGGGAATGAAAGCGCAGAAATATTTTTAAAAGTTAATATTATAGTCTAAAGTTTTAAAAAATGTTCTAGTTTTTTTTATTTTAGAAAAACCTAGTTTGAGTATGCATTGTTTAGGAAAACTACTCGCGTAAAATGTTATTCTCTATAAATTTACTTTTTTAGAATGCATTTTTGTGACAAACCCAGATTTTTTTAAGCGTAAATGTCCGTAAAACATTTCCTAAAATGAATTTTTCCGCGAAACTACTTTTTAAAAAAACCTTTCCATAAACTCACTTTTTAGAAATGTATGTTTTGTGAAAACACACACTTTTTTGAATCAGCGGGATCTATAAAATCACTTTAAAATTGTATGTTTCTACCAAAACACGTTTCGAAAATTAATTAAATTATGGAATTCTTGTACGAGAAAAGCCCAGCATTTAGAAAGTTTTTTCATTGTTTAAATGCTTGCGATGACAGAATACAATTTTCACCTGATTTAGAAGTGACACTTTATAACCTTTATTTAGCCTAAAAATACAACTAGGACGAAGATGCAAAATAACTTATCTGTAGGCTCATGGAATAGAAAAAAATGTTAAAATACAACTGGTTTTACGTTTTGAAATTTAGCACGTTTTTTAATTGGTAAACGCTTCTTAAGCTTCCGAAAGTTATCGGTCCAGCTTAGCAAGATATGAATAAATATTTCGTGAGACGTTGAACTTATGGAATTTTTTTTAAGGACGAGATCACATTTTCAAAGTTCCACGCCGTCTAATTGAATTCAACTTCATCTTTTGACTAGGTGCTGTAAGCTCACAATCACTGTTGTAGACAAGTTCGAGGTTTTGTAACTTTCGTCAGCAACAGTTAAGTTGCCTAGGAACTGTCGCAAACAGAAACACATTTGGGGGCCCAAGGAGCGAAAAGACGTATACTAATATTTACTACTATTTAATCCTACTTATCAGGCAGAAAATTAACCACAACTGAATATAAATATTTATAAACTCCAATGCCGTTTGACAGTATTACATTTCAAAACCGCAATTTATATATTAAAGGTTAATAGCGTTGCTGAAAAGTTGTGTAAACGAGAAATGTCATAAAGTTTTTAGAGGCCAACATTTTGGAAGAATTAATCTTACACCTAATTTAATGACCTAATTTATGCATGCCCCAAAGGCGTCGGTCCATGAAAACCACAGCTGTAATAACTGTATCCTCGTTTGCTGCGTGTTTGGTCAAGGTAGGATGTTATTGTGCTTTCGCTCTTTGGGTCCTTCGTTGGCTTTGACAGGATGAAAGCTCTATGAATAGTTTTGTTTTGTAATGCGGCGAAACACACAAGAAATAGAATCTGAAATAAAAAACAGAATTTTTAAAAAAATGAAAGGATTATTGTACATCGTTGTGGGGAAAAAAATAGCAAGAAATTCTTCTTAGCGCTGATTTTCGAAAGTTTTGAAAGCAGTGCTGCCCTAGTCTAGTCTGACTTGACTAGATGACTATGCCTTGACTAGACTTTTCAGCTTTTTTCTACCGCTTGACTTGACTAGACTAGACTAGCTGACTCAAACTTGTGACTTGACTAGACTATCAAGAGGCGCAGAAAAAAATGACTAGACTAGACTAGCCACGGCCACGATTCTTCCCATGTTAAGGGATAGCTGACTAGTTTGACTAGACTAGACTTGACTAGGGAAGATTTTGTGTTGACTAGACTAGACTAGACTAGGCAGGCCTCGAAGAAAGTGTGACTTGACTAGACTAGCTAGCTGCCTTTGATTTTGGACGTGACTAGACTTGACTAGACTAGCAAACATTTTGGGCAGCACCGTTTGAAAGTGAATTTATGTATTCAAGAGAGAAAGACATACTTTATTAATCAAACAAAGCTGACACTGTCCTCCAACGAGGGTAGCCCTTTGGACTCAGTATACGTTACAGACATATGTTGATAAAGGGGTTAAATTGGTTGACTAAAGCATTTGTTAAATGAAGAGTTTTTGAAAAATACACTTTTCGAACAATCCATCCGGTCTTTTTCACTTTTAAGAAAAATGTTTTAGAGAAATGTAATATTTTTTAAATTGTTCCTATACATATTTTTATACTTAAAGTTGTAAAAACTTGTTTTCCTGAAAAAGCGCATTTTTTTGAAAAATGATGTTTTTACATTTTAACGGTTTGAAATGTGTGCATACAATGTTATCATATTTGTAAGTTTTTAGAACATATACATAAGTAGTCATGATTATTATCACTATTCAAATTTTTGTTCTAGTTTGAGTTTTTGAAATGGAGTTTAACACAATTTGTCATTTCAAAGTGTAACTGTGGCATCAGAAAAGCTTCTTTTTTGCATTTAATTTGACATTTTAAATCTAGTTGTATAAAAGGTTAGGGCACTTTTTGAAAGCTGTCATTTCCCATTTACAGCTCATCAATAGGGACATTACAAATGAAGGAGATACGAGATCACGCTTTAAAAATTTAGCGGCGTACATTTTCACTTTCAAAAAGGTTAAAACTAGAAACCAACATTTTCCAAAATATTCGAAACTTTAGTAATTAAGGGTTTTAAAAAGATGTAAAACTAAAAATAAGTTCATTGCCGTTATACATGATTAAACAGAATAAAACGTCAAAGATTCTTATAGTAGCCAAAGTTGTGTACTCTCTAAACCGCCCCGTAGCGTTTAAAGGGAACACGCATAAATTACATACCGTGTTGTATTGCTCAATAAAAAATATACCTTTGCTTACACGGCAAAGGTGCCGAAGGCCAAAAGTAAAAGAACACTTTGTCCCATTTTAGCGGATTTATTTTTATTTATTTTGACTGTAAACCAACGCATGTATTAACTTAGTCTAGATTTTTTTTTTAAAAACTGAATAAGTCGCCACTGCACAAATAATATACAAATAATTTTTAAAATTTTAAAATAAATTCCTTAGTTTGACGCCGCTTTGGATCTTGCAGTGAAAGAGTATAGCGGTTCGTAACAATTACAGTGACAATTCAAAGTGATTGAGTAGTAAAGTGAAGATTTAACAAAAAGCATTTGGAAATTTTAGGTTATAAATACAATTTGTGAAATTCAACATAGCGCAATGGGCTCTTGTCTGTTGTGTCTGCGTTTGCTTCGCTAAAATGTCTTTCCCTTATTTTTATATTTCTCTGCTACTTTGATTATGTTGTATTTTTCTATAAGAAAGAAAAACCGGGACCTTGCAGATATTTTATTACTTCGTAATTATTCCACATATTCGATAGCAAAATTAGAATTAAAAACAGTTTAACCAGGTGTAGGGATTCCATTGATTGTTTTCAAATTGTTCCAAAACTAGCCCTAACGCCGTTTACTAAAAACCTGCAGAAGCAATTGAATTAATAAGCTAGTTTGATGTGACACGTATCCATAGTCCTAAGCAACAAATATACAGTCAACAAAATGCAAAAATGTTTTAAAAAATGACACTGCAATGAACGCTGCTTACTCAAAAAGAGCAAAATGAAATATGTACTCGTTTTAAAAAAAGTCAAAACGTAGTGTAAGCTTTCTACACAGTTGTAAGTGTCTGTGTAACCTGTATATCTGAGTTTTCGAAAAATCACAAAATTTGATATCTACACAATTTAAGAGAGTGCAAAACAAGAAATTAGCCTTGTCAAAACGTGCATATAATACTCTGTATATTCTTACAATTTTAAAAACTGAAAAATATCGTATCAGCGTGTATTAAAAGGTGAAGTATGCGATTTAAACTTTTTAAATAACTAAAAAACAGGGTAGGCATTGGCTTTTACTGAAAGTGAAAAACATTATTTTTTAAAAGGTTTTTATGAGAATTGAAATGAGTTCCAAAAAAGCGATTTAGTGCTGAAAGAAATAAACCCCAATTTATTTAGACGAATATCCGTGCAGTATGAGTATGCATTATGTTTCGTTTTGCAATTCTTGGTCTTCACGAGTACTAACTTTTTAAAAACATTTAATCTAATGTATAATTGGCGCTGAAGTGGTGCACGGTTTTATTAAATGGCGTTTAAGACTTTCAGACCAAAACGCTGCATTGCATTGTATTGTCGCTATCTATAGCGATGCTATAGACTAAACATTTAATTTAATTAAATGATTTTAAAAAATATTCAAAAGTTTAACGCCTTGTTTGGGCACCTTGATTCCAAACAAGGTTAAATGTAATTTACGCATTTAAAAGGTGCACAAATGGTCATAGAATGTACAGAAAAAGGAAGCAGACACAAAAACATAGTAACGCTGTTTTGTATGTAAAATGGTGTAAAATGCCTGCTAGCCCATTAATACGTATTTTGTTGTTTTTGGGAAAATTATAACAGTATTTAAAAAAATATAATTACCAAATGTGTAAGGGGCTTCCGTTATTTACTTAGGCTCATTGTACAAACTGATAAAGTCAATAAAGAACTGGTCATAATTTACGTTTAAAAGTTAGAAAGCATAACGCCATTCAGGAAAACTCCAGCTTATTATTTAACATGACTAACACCAAGTTATCTAGCGCAACGGCTGTTTTTGTTTTTGCAAGTTACAAAATTTATTCGAAGCAAATCATTTCTTTTTAGTGTTTTCTTAGCAACAATAAATACAAAACATTTTGCACCTTTTCAAAAATAATGGAATCAGACAAAATCAACACATTTAATATCTACACATTTAAAAAAAAATGCACAACAAGAAAAAAGATTTTGCGTAACGTGCGCAGTTTGAAATATTTCAAATATTTTTATGAATTAGTATAAAATACTGCCAAATAAAGCATCAAGTAGCCACGCCATATAGTGATAATGATAACGAATATACGATGGAGAGATGCATATAGGAGATTTTGCAGTTTAACCTTTCCGAAACAGTAACTTTGTAGTTTTACTTCTTTTTTTAAAATGATTATTTCCAGTGTCCAATATTTTGAAAATGGCTGCTTCTAGTTTTGACTTTTTTGAATATGATTACATATTCCAGTTTGTTACTTATTGGAAATGATTTTAAATTGTAATCTTTTTGAAAAGACAAAGTACAGTGTAAAAAGTTTCCGAAAATGTCTAGTTCTACTGTTGACCCTTTTTAAAATGTTAACTTGTTGATTTACCACTTTTTTTTAAAGTTTTCATTTCTTCATTTTTTTATTTCGGAATTATTTCCTGATAAATTTGTCATTCCATTCCAATCATTTTTAGTTGAACCCTCTTATTTTTTAAAAAAGTATCCTTAATGCTGCAGCACTCTACGGAGACATTTCCAGATTAAAATTTCAAAAATATTTCTTCAGCAATTTAATACTGCTTAGCTATTCCTAAAATCTTTTCGGAGTTGAGAAACTATGGAAATTGTAATTTAAATATATGTAAAGTGTAAAGTGTTGAAGTTTTTTATAATTTTGCTTTTTCAAAAAGGTCGTAACTAGAATTGCATTGAGGTTTTTAAAACGTTCAAAACTAGTAGGTCAAACTTTAACACACTTCAAAGCAAGAAATCAGGATTTTTAAAAATGTTCAAAATTAAGAACTAGCCTTTTTAAAATGGTCACAACTATTAATTTACGTTTTAAAAGGACTACAATGATTATTTAGTAGCATTTTCAAAAATGTAAAATGTGGAAATTAACATTTGTGAAAAGTTGCTGTTATACCGAATAAAAAATTATCTTTCCTTATGTTATCAACTGATGATAAAAACTGTATTCAAGCAGCCAGCATAACGACGTTTAAACCGTGTCGGGTCGGCAAGGCTTCCGGTCATTGTAAGCGTGGGTAAAGACAGTTATTATTTCAAATTGTGTATGTTCATTCATTTGTTTTAAGCCCGAGATCACACTTTTAAATTTCCACGCCGTCTAATTAAATTCAACTGAATCTTCTGACAAGTTGTGGCACGTTTAAAAGTAAGGTGTTGCAGGTTGGAGATAGCAACTTCGAAAGCTATTTCTTCGAAAGACTGTAGTTTTATTTTATTTTTTAATGTAAATATTTCAATATTTATAAAAAAAAGCACAACAGCAAAATTATAAAATGGAAAAAAAGCAATGTAACACATGATTAAGATGAGCCATTGGTCGTTTAATGGTTCATTCTGCTTAACTGTATAACTACTTGATCAAAGGGGTGTTAATATAGATTTAAAGACTGTAGGCTTAACGCCATTCAATAAAAACTCAATCTATTACTTAATGATACCGTTCATAGTTCATAAATTCTTGTTGGTCGGGTCTCGGAATTGAAAAAAAAACGGTGGTAGTTATTTCAGTCTAAAAAATAAATGTGAAGAGTTTTGAACCATTCAGAAACAGTTAAATAGCAAACTTTGCACCTTTTTTAAAAATTTGTAAATGGAAGAGATTGCAACATTTCAGAAACATGGGAATATATCATTTTGCACATTTTCAAAAACATGAAAATGAAAGCTTTCGTTTTTGTTTATAAAATTAAGCATATAAACAAGTCATTTTGCAGGTCTGACTAGAAATTGAAGGTCAAAACTAGAAATTAAAGTTTTTAAATGCTGTAAAAACTAGTAGGCAAAGCATTCAAAAACTTTAAAGCAAGAAACAGCAGTTTTAAAAAGGTCGATATAAATAATTAGCACTCTATAAAAGATAAACATAATAATTTTTTGTACCTACTATTGATTTTGGCACAAAAGAAAATCAAGTAAGTGTTGGACGCGGGCACGTTAATATTCAAATAAATTACAAATGGCGTTGAAAGAGCATCAAATTTTCTATCGCACATAACTTTTATTACAGCTGATTTTTGAACATTAGGTAGTAAATTAATATTTTTTTTAACTTGCAATTATGAATACAAAGAATTTGTTGAAAGGGAGTTTTTTGATGAACTATCCTACATTTTTTCTGGTGTTATGTACTTGGATTATAATCACCCGTTTTGAGCATCATTTTTTGTTGCCTTGGAATCTAATTAAATGCACTAAAGCAGCGTCATCGGTTCCCTGTACAACTGAGGAAGATTTCAACAAAGCAAAAATGTAGGCATTTTATTTAAAGCTATTCGAAACTGGGGAGCTATAGCATGTAGAGAATGCCTTACGAAAGTGCTTGTTTCGAAATAAGAATTTTCAAAACAGTTGTAAGGGGCACTCGTCATTGACGAGCTCGTACAGTAGCCGGCAGTCTTGCCAAAAAGGCAAAGGTGCCAAAAGCCAAAAGTAAAAAAAAACTTCGTAACTATAAAAAATGCGACGATATTTCAAGTCGAATAATTTTACTTCCTTGGCGTTGCAATAACTCCCAATATTGAAAACAAAATACTCCGATTGCGTCACATTTGGGAGGTCTTATTAAAATATCTTAGCAGTGTGATTTAAATATGTTCTGGTTATTTTCAACGACGCTCAAGAATTTGATTTTTTTTTGTGCGGAGGTGTTAACATCGCTTTGTTATTCTTTTTATTATTCGAATTCGATGCCGTAATAATATGCATTTCAAACATTTGTTTTTACATAGTTTTATATATTAAACATAAAGCGTTTAGTCAGTCACTATAACCTGCCTTTACTAACTAAACTAGCCATGGAAACATGGAAACTGTAGTAACTATAGCAACCAAAGTGGGACAAGAATAGAAAAGCGGTAGTAGATTAATACAAAATTATAATTAACAAATGTGTAATGGGTCGCCCATCATTTACTAAAGCTCGTTGTACAAACTGCTAAGATCAAAGAACTGTTTATAACTGAAGTTTAAAAGTTAGAAAGCATAACGCCAATCAGGAAAACGCCAGCTAATTATTTAGCTTGATTAGGTACAAGATAACAATAATGTGCGTATTTTTCTTGGAAATTGCAAAATTCGATCGATGCAAATCATATCTTTTTGGTGTTTCCTTAGCACGAATAAATAGAAAGCATTTTGCACCTTTTCAAAAACGCGTGGAAAGATATGAAAAAAACATGAAAAACACATTTCGCACATTTTACAATTTGCACTAACTCATCAACATGGATATAAAGCATTTTGCACATGAGCATTCCAAAGGCATGAAAAGAATAACTTTTGTTTTTGTTTCAAAAAGCATACGACCAAATCATTTTGCAGTCGCAAAATAGTCAAACAGTAGGTTTACGCCTGTAAACGTGTTTTTTAAGAGTAAATGCTCATTGTGCCCATTGCAATAGGACGTAACTAGTAGTAAGACATTATTAAATATTTCGTGAGACGTTGAACTACGAAATAAGTCTCTTCATGGTTTTTTATTTCGGAATTATTTCCGGAGACATGTCAAGAGAATTCCGATATTTTCATTCCAATCAATTTCGGCCGAACATCCTTATTTAAAAAAATATAATGCATGCTGTAGCTCTCTAAGGAGACATTTCATTGAGAATAAATGTGAAAATTTGTTAATGTTAGTTTCCCTCGAAAAGAAGCACCGGTAAAAAGTAATCAAATTCAAATTCCAGAAATATGTGTATATTGCTCCACCTATTTATTCCTACATACGTAGCTATTCTTAAAATCTTTTCATAGTTGGCAAACCTTGGAAAATGGCTCCTAAATAATCTGTCCATCGAACACTCCAGCAGCCTACAACTTTAGACGACTTACACACAAGAAAACGAATTCGAATTACAAAATAGATTAAAAACGAAAATGAAAACTGATTAAAATACAAAGTGACACGGACGCTCTTCACTTCTTCATAAATAGTTATATCCCCTTTTTTTTATCATACTTTTCAATTCAACGTTCTACGTGCATAAGTTTAAGGTCATCTACCGACCAGTACAATCAAAAGGCTGCTCACAATTCAAGTTTAAAAAGTATAGTTTTACGCCACTCTGATAGAAACTAGTTAACTAAATAACTTATGTAATTAGTTCAATAGCGTATTGCGCGTATAACAATCACATAAATTCAAGGCAGGCATTCCAGTAGCATAAATAAAGTCGGATCGTTTTGCACGTTTCCAAAACCATGCAAGTAGGACATTTTACCCGAAAATTAAAATGTTTTCTTGTTTCAGAATACGTACAAACAAATCATTTTGGAATTCTAAAAATACGCAAAAAGTGCATTTATTTCTTTAAAAAACAACTTTTAAACCCTGCCTTCGAGCCACCTTCCTCCTAGTATGGAATTAGCGTCTACTTCCAAGTAGCAATTTCTGTACCTACATCCACACAAAAATGTGGTTTATTTATTAGAGCACGAAATACAGTAAAGAAAAGAATAACGGAAAGAATTAAATTAATTAGAAACCTTTACGAAACGGTAATATTCTTAGTTTTGAATGTTTTTGAAAAGAAAGAATTGTTAGTTTAAGCTATTTGAAAACAGTAATTTCTACGTTTCTGTCCTTTTAACAATGTTATTTACTAGTTTCGACCTTTTTGAAAAAGTGTAAATTTGCTAGTTTTGACATTTTTGAAAGTGTTATTTACTAGTTTTGACCATTTTGAAAGTGTTACTTACTAGTTTTGACTATTTTGAAAGTGTTATTTACTAGTTTTGACCATTTTGAAAGGTTAATTTATAGAATTAGAGACTTGTTAAGCATGCTTTCTATGGTGTGTCAGTTATTAATTACTGCAGATTCATTGCAATAAGCCAAAATAATATATCTCAACTTCTTGTTTCCATGAAGTCATTCAAGAACTTGATTCGGCACTTACTGACGCAGAGTAGGACAACATGAATGAGGAGATCGATGAGGATGGCTCAGTCACTGTAGATTTTAGAGGGTTAATTTAACTCGCTTAATACAGAATAGTAAAAAACATGGTTGTTACAACAATCATTGACACACCCGCAACAATTTTACTTTTTTTTGAACTGCAGAATTCAAGGAAATGACGACGGGCTAAGA
>JAQFZC010006165.1:0-12921 GCA_034695205.1 Dicyrtoma fusca
ATAGAGGGTTTCCATGGAGCCTTTTATGTAATGTAAGTGCAAAAGATCTCTTGGTTGCAAAAGAACAGTTCGGGTGGTCACATTTAAACGGCCTGTGGTTCGAATGTGTTATTAAATGCGATTCGAAGTAGCATCTTAAGCGAAACGATTTGTTACAAAATTTGCACGCAAAAGGTTTCAATATTTCGGGTTTCTTTCGATGCGTGTATTCGTGTCTGTTCCAACTAGTCTCGTTCTCAAATTTTTCTGGACAATACCGACATTTAAACACCTTGGTTTCTTGAGCTCCGTGACTAATTCTATTGTGGAATTGAAGCCCCGATGGACGCGCATAACTTTTGGCACAAGTGACACAGAACCGATGCCGCTTCTTATTGGAAAGCCAACAGTGTTTAACGTGAACTTTAACTTCTCGCTCCGAAATGAGCTTTCTGGAACACAGTTTGCATGTAATCGGATTTTCAGAAGTGACAGGTCCAACATCTTTAATGGTTGGATCAGGATCAAGTAGAATAACGTTGGTTGACGCGTTGCTGTCTGTAGTTCCTATTTGTTGCAGCAGCCAGTCCTTCAAGGTCAAAGGGTCATTTGCAACTTCGCCGTCACTTTCTGGGGAAGGAAATATAAATGCACTGCTCCCCTGACGTACAAGGATTGGTCTGATTAAGGAGTTTCCTTTGTGACGCTGATTTCTAGTACTTAACTTTTCATCATCAAAATCACTGTCGCTGCTATCGCTGTCTTCCGGGCTGCAAGGTTGGTATTCGTTATCATTGTCATACTCAGAATGTTCAGCGAGTGCGCCTTTTTCTGGACCGATGGCAAGGTCGGTCAATGTTAATCGTTTGACAAGGACATACGGATTGTATTTTGAAATAATATTTGCATTCGACCCACTTTTTTCTTTGAAACAGCTTTCGTTACCGGTTGTTAGTCCATTCTGTCCACTCACATCAACTTCCGGTTTAAGGATTACTTCATCATTGTGCACCAGTGTTTCAAAATCTACAAATATTTCTTTGGTAGCATCGATTGTTGCTGTGTCTTCAAATTCATCGATTACATTGTTGTTGCTGGGAATCAGGGATGGATCCAAGTTAGCTTCTGAATGTGGGACCAACACATTCGCCAAAGTACTTTGGTCACTGAAATTGTTGCCATCAGTAAAATGGTCCAATACACTTTTGGCATCTCCAGATGTTGTGGTCACTTGTTGGTAAGAGCCGCTGTCATTTGAAGAATCGCAAGAAGGAACATTTTTGGAATCACTGATCTCAACAATAATCACATTTGCTTTTGTTGGGTCGGTACTAAAGGACACGATACGGTTTGAGTTTGAATCGTCGAAAGTTGGAAGATTAAGATTTGAATTTGTAGTATTACTCTCCTGAGACGGGACCGTACTATCCCCAGGCAGTTCATCAATGTCATTTTGAGATGGTAAATTAGTGGGTGCAGCTTGCAAAGATCTGGAAAAAATAAAAAAATGTTGAGAAATACTTCTTTCGATGCAGTTTTACAATAATAGCTAGGTAATAATAAAAAAGCCAAAAACAAAATGCTGCAGAAAAAATCTTACGTTGTGTTTGAACATTGAATTATTGGCCTTGGTAGTTCTTCGATTTTATTTTTTTGAGTCAACTGTAATTCCAGCGATGTCAACCGTCGAGCCAGAACGTAGGAACTCAGTAGCTTCGGATCTTCTACAACTAATTCATTTCCACCTGGAGAATCTTGAATAATAGTACAATTGGTAGAAATGCTGCCTGAAGGTTTTGTTTCAGGTTCCCAGAAACATTCTACTTCTCCTTCCGGAAGGTCAACTTTGTCAACGGGAAGCAAATTCGAATCTAAAATTTCCGGAGCCTGGCTGAAATATTAAATCACCAAAAGAACTATTAGCAATTTTCTGTCAACAAATAAGATCCTACAGATGATTGATAATCCAACAAAATAAATATTCTATATTAGGCGACTATATTTAGAGATTAGGCACACTTAACCTATGACCTATTCAAACATAAATCGGCAAAGGTGCATTAAAGCAAATTAATAATTAATAGTAATAGTTTAAAGCTCAAAAAATAGAATTTAGACAATTGACGATTTTACTTACTCTGGATGATGCTCCTGATTATCGTCTAATTTTTCCTCAAACACGATACACCTAATTTTTTCGAATTCACTAAAATGCACTTGTTTCTTGTGCTCAAGAAACTCATTCACGTGCTGAAAGTGGAATGTGAACCCGCAAGTTTTACACAAGAACCAAACACTAATGGAATGGTCACTACCCGTCATGACTTTTTCAGAAATGTATCCTGCATGTGATTTCAGTTGTCAGGGGGTTTGTGTCACAGTTCACAGTGTCAATAAACAAATCATAAGTCATAAGTTAATTAAATAAAATAAATGTTTAGTTTACTTTTGATCTTTTAGAAACGGAGTTTGAAATATTGGCGCTTTGGCATGGAGCCAAAGCAATGTTAACTTACGAAGTGCAAAATAAATTCATAAAAATAAAAACAATAAAATAATTAAATATGTGAGAAATACTTAAATAATGTGATAATTCATCGTTTTACTTAAGTTAATTGGATGTTATAATGTAATGCCTCTTTCGTTTTTGATACAATTAGCCGTTGAGAACATTGTGGAAAATTTGTTACGGGATCGGTCTGAAAAGGGAGTCCCTCAAGTAAGAGATTATCACATTTAAGCAATTATTTATCACAATTACACATATCTACCCTAATAATTCTAAATTGTAACTATTCCGCTTTAAAATGCAGTAATTTTCAATAAGCACTTATAGTTTTGTAAAACGTGCAATGTGGCTATACCGAAATCCGAAATAGTTTTGTTAGGTGCCTGAAATTAATCAAGCTGGATCGTTATAGTATCGTTACGAACGGGTCCGATTGTACCAACTTTAGTAATTAACGCCTATTCTTAGAGCTTACAGAAAGTCCTTTATTTATTTCCAGGATTTTTAACAACGATTAAAAAATTGAATTACGATTTTCAATTTCTGTGTCTGTTTTTAGAGTTTTAAAATGAGTCTTTATTTTTTCCTGTTTGATAACAACGATTACAAAATCTATTTAACACATTTAATAACCAATTTATCTAATACACAGAATTATGCACATTTACAGCTTTTTAGTCTTCTTCATCCGATTGAGTGGATGCTTCAGTGCTTATTGCCTCGCTCTCTGATGAACTTTCATTCTGGGCTTCACTTTCGGACAAAGTTTCAACCTTTTTAACATTTTTTCTTTTACGTTTACGCACATTCTCTTTCGAGTGTGTTTTCTCATGTAAATTCAAATTGGCTTCGGTCATGCACTTCTTCCCACATTGAGTGCATATGAATTGCTTCCCCTTCTCGTGGATGAGAAGGTGTTGTTTTAGTTCCCAGGTTCCGGGGAATTTTCTTGGGCAAATGTGACACGCGTGCTTGTTGTGGGCATTTTCATGAACCCGCATGTGCTTTTTAAAAGACCACTGCTTCGTATACGACTTTCCGCATGTGTCACACACAAAGGGCTGCTCTCCGGTGTGCTTTCTCCCATGTTCGTCATAATTATGTTTATTTTTAAAGGCAGCGTTGCATCCCTCGTGAGTGCATTTGTAAGGCTTGTCTTCACTGTGCACTAATGAATGGCTCTTTAATAATTTTTTGGTTGTAAAAGCTTTCTGACAAATGTCGCACTTAAAAGTTATCTCAGCGGATTCAATGGCAGTGTGTCTTTCCGCAATATGTTGCTTCAAAAGCCAAGAGCTAATAAATGTTCTAGAACAGTCAGCTTGTGTACATGCGTAACGCTTGCCTTCGTGTACTTGTAAGTGGTTTTTGAGTGCTTTACTTGTTTTGAACGATTTTGAACAGCCAGGGTATTGACATTCATGGGGTCTTGAGTCAGAATGGCTTTTCATGTGTCGACTGCGAGTACAACTCAATTTAAATGCTTTATTGCAATTTGGATGGGGACATTTATAGTGCCTATCACTGGAGTGTATTTTTAAATGTGTTCGAAAAAGTGCACTGTCTGTAAAAGTTTTACCGCAGATTTCGCAAACATACGGTCGTTGGCGATCTTCCCTCGTTTTGTGGGACTCGGCGTGGAGTTTTAAGGAGTTTTCACGTAAGAACGCCATCGGACATTCGTCGCATACAAATTTCTTGGGCGTCTTCCTCAGTTGGGGTTCTGGTGCTGGAGCCCCGTGAACTCTGACATTATGACGTCTAAGTAAGGTGGGGAATTGAAAGGTCTTGTTGCAGAGGAGACAGTGTCTATGATGGATTTTATTGAGACGCGAACAGTGTTTCACATGAAGTTTAAGACGGTCTTCTGTTGTCAATTTTTCGCAGCATAGTTTGCACATGATTGAATTTTCTTCCGTAATTGGCCCTACATTCGTTGTTCTGGGGTCAGGATCAAGAAGAATTAGGATTGGTTCTGACGACGGTGCCCCTTGACCTTGAACTTTAACCTTCGCTTGATCTTTGAGCCAATCTGCTAAAGGAATGTCGCACCTATTTTCATCCTTTTCGGTGCCGTTTTCAGCAATGCTTGTTGGAGGTTTAAATTGACGCTTCCTGGATTTTAAATTCAAATGAGTGTTACTGTGCATCCTAAGGGAATGAGGATACTTGAACGTGCGGGAACAACCAGGATAGGGACATTTAAATGGTCTGTCATCCGAATGCATTCTTAGGTGATGAGTGAGGTTGGTCTTATGGTAAAAGGATTTGTCACAAGTAGTACATTTAAAAGGACAGCTCAGTTCAGGTTTTTCCTTGTGGGAGTCCACATGGTACTTCCAAGCCGGCCTTGTTAGAAACTCCTTGGGGCAATGCTGACATTTTAATTTCTTTCGTTTAGCCTTGTCCTCTTTTGTTCTGTGGATCCAGGAGTTGTGGCTTACAAGGTTGTTACGGCTTGCGAACATCTGGTTACACGGGACGCAGAAGCGATGTTTGGATTTATTCCGAAGCCAACAGTACTTCACGTGTATTTTTACCGCCATTTCCGATCCAAGTTTTTCGCAGCATAATTTGCATGTCATAGGACTTTCTGGGGTGATGGCCATTGCCATTATCGGTCGATCACCATTTTCTTGAGTGGTGGTGGTGGTGGTGGGGTCCGGGTCAAGTAGAATGATGTTCCCAGAAGGTTTTTCAGTTTCCTTGACAACCCAGTCTCGAAAGGATAGAGTATTGTTACCAGTATTATCGCTCCCTTCACTGTCACTCAGTACAGTTGGGGGGAAAAAGCGAGGTCTCTTTACAGGTCGGTTGTTCAGATGAAGTTTCTTATGTATTCTTAGATGGTCACGGGTCTTGAAGGCTTGAAAACAATCGGGTTGAGGACACGTGAAAGGTCTCTGGTCCGAATGCGACTTTTCATGAATGCGGAGGTAGGACTTAAAGCGGAATTGTTTGCTACAAATATGACAGACGTGAGGTTTGGGAAGTTCAGGTTTGTCTTTGTGTGAATCCATATGGTATTTGTAGGTTATTTCCCGAATGAACTTTTTTGAGCAGTAGTTGCATTGAAATCTGTAATCACCGGTTTTTTCTTTTTTAATGCCATTTTTAGGGGAAAGAACTTTGTGGGCATAACCCTTTCTTTTGCGGAGTACTTTTTGTGGGGTACTTGGCTCTGCATCGGCTTCAATACTGCTGTTACGGCTACTTCCGGTACTGGAATCGTCATTGTCATTACTATTAGGCACTACATAGGCCTTGTCACTATCAGAGTCCGGGTCAAGGTCAGCTTTATCACCAGGAGGGTTTTCACATGGGACATTGACATTAGTAAAATTATGTAGATTTAATCGCGTAACTAGGACATAAGGATTGTATTTAACAATATTTGGGCTGATACCGATTTGCATTTCTTGGCTAACACTGGGATTGTTATCGGTATTTAGATCAGTTACACCAGTTTCCTCTTTAAGATTCGACTCAATGCTGTGAACGACTGCCTCAAAATCCACATAAATATCTCCATCTGCGTGGTCCGCAAGGTCATCTTTGCCCGTGTCATTACTGACAGGGTCACCGGTTGGTCGTAGAGCTCTTTCGACAATACCCGCATTATTTCCTGTAGGGTCTGCAGAAAAAGGAACTGCACGGTTTGAATAATCGAAAGATGGTAAATTAGTGGGTGAAATGACAGACTGATCAGCATCGTGATTAGAATTAAGTTCATCATCAGGATGTGGACTATCGATGTGGTCATCATTATCACTGTAGTTCTCAGTAGGTAAAGGTTGCGGTGAAGTTGATCTGTAAGCAAATCGTAAACCGTTAACGTAATCATTTTATAATAATTAACTTAAACGAAATCAAGATAACTTGATGTAAATTTTTTGCAACTTAAAGTTAAAAACGTCAAGGCTTACGCAGGACTTTGTGGTTCACTTAGTTCATTTCTTTGAGTTGACTCCTTCAATTCTAGTTGGGTTAACCGTTGCACTCGTACGAATGAGCTATTTGCTAGCAGTTTTGGATCTGCAACAATATCTGAATTATTTCTAGCATCTGTATCTGCTGGAATGATATTGTTACGAAGATTGACGGGTGAAGCCTTAGTTTCTACTTGCGACTCCAACAAGTATTCTACTTCTGCCTCCGAAATGTTCACACTCACGATCGCTGAATCACACGAATTAGAATGCGAAGTTTCTTCTGTTTGGCTGAAAGATTAATAATCGTTTCCTTTAATTAGATATTTGCAATATAAAAAGTTATTGAATTACAGCAATTTAAATTAAAAAGTACCTACAACGTACGACCTATTAGGATTTGCATCACTCAAAATTGTCAAGAAATCAACTGTCAACTGTATCTACACATTATGCATTATAAAGAAATATTTAATGATTAAAATTAATGTCGTGTACATAATTTTACTTACTCTTGATACAGACTCTGTTGCTGGTCATTGTCTTGTTCGACGAAGACGATGCACCTAATTCTCCGGAATTCACTAAAATGCACCTGTTTTTTATGCTCAAGAAACTGATTGACGGTCTGAAAGTGAAATGTGTAGCCGCAAGATTTACATATGAACCATACACTTATGGAATCAGTCTCCATTTTTACTTTTATTGAGTTTTGTAAGTTAAATTATAATTTTATTATTACGCAGTTAACTAACAACTGTTAGAATCACTGTTGTAAATTCGCCTGAAAAATCGAAAGATTCGTCAGTGAATCTTATAATTCTTAAATTCTTGATCTTCTTTCTTTGAGCTGACTTTTGTGAGCATTCCACGATCTCGCGGGTCACCAAGGATCCAAGTTCCAAACCGAATACAAACAAGATGTGGAATAATAATTATCATTAATTAAATTATTTAATAATCAGTATCATTCATTTTATTTGTAATTTAATCATAATCAATTCCAGGTTAACACGTTTCTAGCATGTTCTTGTAGTTCAGTTCCCACTGGAACAGTTTTAAATGTGTATTAATAAATTGTAAGTAGCAAGCACATAAGTATTGTTAATGTCTTGGGGTTAGTATGAATTTACATTTGGCCCAGGAAAATAATTTAATAATAATGATTGTGCCGTACACAGCTGACGATCTTTCACCATTACTTTGTTACTCAGTTCGTCAGTTTGTGGCTGGTCTGTATCCTGATTATTAATAAGAACTTATTAGTTACTAACTAACAACTTACATTAGTTAATAATTTGAAACTGTAACTATCCCTCTATGTTATACAATAATTTTCGATGGACATTTCCGTAAAACGTGTCTGTGAATGTAACAGTAAGTTCGTTGTGTCGGGTGCCGGCAATTAATTATGCGTTGGTCAGTATCTACTCGATTGTTCACTATTTTTGTAATAATGTTTGTTTTTAGAGTTTTAAAATGAGCCTTTATTTTTTCCCATATTTGATAACAACGATTACAAAAACGATTGAACATGCAATAACCGATTTATCTGTTAAACAGAATTAGGCACATTTAGTAAAGCTTTTTAGTCTTCTTGATCCGATTGAGTGGATGCTTCAGTCCTTATTTCCTCGCTCTCTGATGAACTTTTATTCTGGGCTTCACTTTCGGAGGAAGTTTCAACCTTTTTGATATTTTTTCTTTTGCTTGTACGTTCCTTTCCTTTGGAGTGTGTTTTCTCATGTAAACTCAAATTGGCTTTGGTCATGCACTTTTGCCCACATTGACTGCATATGAATTGCTTCCCCTTCTCGTGGATGAGAAGATGTTGTTTTAGTTCCCAGGTTCCGGGGAATTTTCTTGGGCAAATGTGGCAGGCGTGCTTGTTGAGGGCATTTTCATGAACCCGCATGTGCTTTGTGAAAGACCACTGCTTCGTGTAGGACTTCCCGCATGAATCACACACAAATGGCTGCTCTCCGGTGTGTTTTCTCCCGTGTTCAACAAGATTTAGTTTATTCTTAAAGGCAGCGTTGCATCCCTCGTAGTGCATTTGTAGGGCTTGTCTTCACTGTGAACTAATGAATGGCTCTTTAATAACTTTTTGGTGGTAAAAGCTTTCTGACAAATGCCGCATTCAAACGTTATCTCAGCGGATTCAATGGTAGTGTGTCTTTCTGTAATATGTTGATTCAAAAACCAAGAGTTAATAAATTTTCTAAAACAGTCACCTTGTGAACATGCGTAACGCTTGCCTTCGTGTACTTGTGAGTGAGTTTTGAGATCTCTACTTGTTTTGAACGATTTTGAACAGCCGGGGTATTGACATTCATGTGGTCTTGAGTCAGAATGGGTTTTCATGTGTCGAGTGCGAGCACATCTCAATTTAAATGTTTTAGTGCAATTTGGATGGGGACATTTCAGGGGTCTTTCGCTTGAATGAGTTCGCAAGTGCTCTTGAAGAATCTTTATTTGAATGAACCTTGATCCGCAGATTTCGCATACAAAAGGTCTGTTCTGTTCCTCCTTTTTTTTGTGGGTCTCTAGGTGAGCCAGAAGTTCGTGTTCATGCCAATAAGTTTTTGGGCATTGATGGCACTTAAATCTACTCATTTTCGCCTTTTCTTCTTCTGTACCGTGGATTCTGACAGAGTGCTGTCTAAAACTGGAAAGGTTAGAAAGTGTTTTATTACACGGAACGCAGTATCGATGTCCCGACTTGTTATGAAACCAACAGTGGGTCGCGTGAACTTTGACACGGGATTCCGATGTAAGCTTTTCACAGCATAATTTGCAAGAAATATAATTCTCTTTGGTTACTGGCCCCACATTTTCTTTCGTTGGGTTAGGTTCGAGCAAAATTACATTCGTTGGAGTTCCTTCAACTTCTTCAATCTGCTTTGCAATCCAATCAGCTAGTGGCATATCGTCGCTTTCATTGTTAGCCTCAGAAGTACGCGAATACGGAAACTTAAACGGCACCCTGTAGTTCGTTTTACGTGGGTTTCCATGGATTCGTTTATGCATTACAAGGTCACGAATTGTTTTGAATGTAAGAGAACAGTTAGCGAGCTCACACTTAAAGTTCCTGCTCTGCGCCTCCTTCCTTTTGTGGGTCTCTAGATGAGCCAGAAGCTGGAATCTATGCCAATAAGTTTTTGGGCATTGATGGCATTTAAATCTTATTAATTTTTCCTTTTCTTCTTTAGTACCGTGAATATTGACATAATGCTGTCTAAAAGTTAGAACACAACTAAATTTTTTATTGCACGGAACGCAGTGTCGATGTCTCGCCTTGTTCCGGAGCCAACAGTGGGTCGCATGAACTTTGACACGGGCTCCCGATGTAAGCTTTTCACAGCATAATTTGCAAGAAATATAATTTTCTTGGGTTATTGGGCCCACATTTTCTTTCGTAGGGTCAGGTTCGAGCAAAATTACATTCGTTGGAGTTCCTTCAACTTCTTCGGTCTGCTTTGCAATCCAATCAGCTAGGGGCATATCGTCGCTTGGACTGTTCGCTTCAGATATTTGTACATACGGAAATTTAAAAAGCATCATGCGTGTCTTATACAGTGAGGTTTCATGGAGCCTTTTATGCATTTTAAGTTCAAAAGGTCTCTTGGATGCAAAAGAGCAGTTCGGGTGCTCGCATTTAAAGGGCCTGTCATTGGAATGGGTTATTAAATGCACTTTAAACAAGCATCTTAAGCGAAATGATCTGTTACAAAATTTGCACGCAAAAAGTTTCGACATTTTGGGCTTCTCTGGATGCTTGTCTTCGTGAATACGGCGACTCGATGGCGTCTTAAATGTTTGAGTACAATTCAGATGTGAACATTTGAAGGGTCTTTCGCTGGAATGTGTTCGCAAATGCAGTTGCAGAATGCTGTTTTTAATGAACCTTGATCCGCACGTTTCGCAAACAAAAGGTCTGTTCTGTTCCTCCTTTTTTTTGTGGGTCTCTAGGTGAGCCAGAAGCAACTTTCTTTCCCAATATGTTTTTGGGCATTGATGGCATTTAAACCTTCTCATTTCTGCCTTTTCTTCTTCAGTGCCATGAATATTGACACAGTGCTGTCTAAAACTTTCACAAAGTGCTTTATTGCACGGAACGCAGAATTTGTGTTTTGTCTTGTTCTGCAGCCAACAGTGCGTCGCGTGAATTTTGACTCTTGCTTCCGAAGTAAGCTTTTCACAGCATAATTTGCAAGAAATATAATTTTCTTGGGATATTGGCCCCATGTTTTCTTTTGAAGGGTCAGGCTCGAGCAAAATTACATTCGTTGGAGTTCCTTTAACTTCTTTCGTTTGCTTTGCAAAGGATGCCAGCTAAAAGGTGACCAGCACCACTGACCCGGTCCTGGCATTGCAAAAACGGCAGAATTCAATATTCGATAAAACTCATTCCAATAAGCACACATCTTAAAGGTTTAAAAGATGACAAAGGACCAGTGCACTGTGAATAAATGTCAATCAAGTGATAGATACAAATTTCTGCACCAAATTTTGAAACTTAACAGAAATTTTTGATTTAGTTTTTACCTGCTTAACTATAATGAAACGTGTACACAAAATTTTGGTAATCCGTCAACCCGTTTGGCGCCAGGAAATTTTTAAATATAATTCTTTAACATTACGCAAATGGTGGAAGACGTATTTTTCATTTTAGTAGAACGCCATTTTTTCATGGAATAGAATGAAACTTAAAGCTTGTGTACAAAAAACAATGGGCTTTTACCTACCTGCACCCTCGGATTTTGATGTACAAGTAATTCCTCATATAATAAAAACATATTTCTGTCCTGGTTGGTAGGTAAATCACATTTAAATTTTCTCACTTGTTTTGAACTCAAAATTAACAACATGTTCATTTTGATTGGCACTAGTACGTCCCTTAGCTTGTGTTTGTTCAGTTAGATATAGATTTATGTATCAAAAAGGAAGTAAAACTCAAAATTTTGAATAACTTAAAAGATCAAAATGGATGTGCGGTTCCTACGAGTAGGTTACTCAACTTTCTGAACTGCCGGAAACTGCATGTCGGATCGTTAGCAATTTTATCGATTTACTCTATCTTTAGCTAAATTTTGCGTGTGAATTATTACTTGTACATCAAAATCCGAGGGTATAGGTGAAAGCCCATTGTTTTTTGTACACAAGCTTCACGTTTCATTCTATTTTATTAAAAAATGGCGTAACTCTACTTAAATGAAAAATACGCCTTCTGCCATTTGCGTACTGTTAAAGAATTATATCTGGCGCCAAACGGGTTGACGGATTACCAAAATTTTGTGTACACTTTTCATTATAGTTATGCAGGTTTAAAAAAAAATAAATCAATTTCTGATAAGTTTCAAAATTTAGTGCCGACATTGTTATCTATCACTTAATTCCAACTTAATTGGCATTTATTCACATAGTAAGGACGCTTCAAAAGAAGTAAAACACTACCGTAAACCGTAACGTTTTAAACCAGTGTAAAAAATTTATGTATTTACTATTTAATTTGCCCATTTGAAAAAATCAATTAACGGGCGTCAAGATAAAACTGCCCTAACCAAGCATAATCGAGAGAAGGTCAGAAGTCACAGTGGAAAGGAAGAGAATATTGCTAATTTTACTAATTTTATTACGTTTTGCAGTAGCAGGATGAGACTTCCGTGATCGTCCGCAAGTCCTCTGTACGCATTAACCTGGAGCTGAATTGATAGCAATCCACCTTTGAGCGATTCTAATTCGGCAGTTTCGGCACCCACACTGGTCGAACTGCCGGATATTTCCTTGATGATGAATGAAAAAAATAACACAATTTAGATTTTTGGAAACACTTACTCATCATTTCTTCATTTCATAGACACACTAGATACATTAACATCGATGACTGACACAATAAACCAGAGACATAACATTGGAGGTCAAAGTTGAAAGTATATTTTGTAGTTATTTTTTAAATAGATACTGTCAACTGTACCATACGCTCGGAAGCATCGTTTCCTCCTCCAAGCCCAGAATTCAAGCAACTCTGCTTCTCGAGAATGAAATTCACCTGCAGAGGGCAATAAAAAACAGTTAACCGATTCATTACATCATCAATAGTTGACAGTGAAGAGGCAAAATATTGTTAGAAATCGTACAAATTGTGTATTTAAGATATGCTAACATTTTTATTTTTCAACCAATTTCAAAACTGCTTACTTTGCTAGATCCGCAATAAAATTCTCTATAACATGCGTAGCGGTGGTAACACAATTGCGCGCATTTGCTAGGTTGGGCTGTGGGCAAAGGTTATGTGGGACCCTGTAAGACCTTGATTTCACTTGCAGGTTTGTCCATGGTTAACTTTAACTACAGTTAGTTTATCCATGATTAGCGTGTGAAATCCGCACTAAAACCATCGTTTTTAACCATGGTCAGTGTGGATTTCACAGGCCAATTATGAATAAACTAACAATAGTTAAAGCTAATCATGGTTAAAGTCGCAAGTGAAATCAAGGTCTA
>JAQFZC010006166.1:0-12920 GCA_034695205.1 Dicyrtoma fusca
TATGACCTTGGATATTGTGGCGGCTGCCATGGAGACTCTGGAGGGCCGCTTACTGATATTGGTGCGGATGGCGGTCTTGCTGCATTTAGGATTACTTGTATGAGCCACCGATGGAACACATGGGAAATCCCATTTGGCAGTTCCCATGGATGTAAAAATTAGATTTACACTTTTTAAAAATAGCTAAAATGGTATATGTATTATTTACGCTTTTTACAAATGTTTAACTTGAAAGAGTTACTTAAAATCGCCTTTCTTTTGTTGTTCGCTTTTTGTTTTCAGTTTCTGCTGGAATCCTTTCTACGGTTGACGGTTTATTGAGTTCAGTTCTGGCTTTTGTAATTTTTTTCTGGATCTTCGGGTTTTTCTCAAATTCGCTCAAATGCCGGATGTATTACTTATTTTTATTTTGAGTAGTATTTCGGTTTCTTATATTTGGCTACAGCTGGCCTGGGCTATTTATAGGACAGTGATGAATGCTGCAAAATTGCTAGTCTATTTTTGGCCAGCAGCGGTTGGTTAAGTTCCAATAACTGTGGAATTGAAAGTTTACAGTATTGTGTAATGTTAAAAAATTGTATCGTAATAAGACAAGCTGCTGTTTTACATTTTGAAATGTTTAGCAAAGTTATTAAAAAATCAATTTACCTTAAATTCGTTAATTCTGGCTAGATTTGTCGATGGAGGCAGTAGTAAGTTTTTCGATTTAGACTTAGGCATTTTGAAAGTTCTTGTACTATATATATATGTATAAAAGTAAATTGCAAGCAAGGTGTGATTATCGATGTGAACGAGAAGCTCGTTAATTGTTAATGAATTTATGTTGAGTTCTCAGAAGTTAACTGTCAAAATTAGAGAGTGAGTCAAGCAATTTATTTAGAAACTGTGCTATTCAATTGTTTATGAACCTTTTACGACACACTTTGAGCTTTCGAATAAATTGTTTTTGTGATTGTGATTTGAATGTAATGCTTAAGCTACTATTCAGAATCCGAAATTAGAAACTGGCAATAATATAATTTTACCTACTTTATTGAATGGTACTCTTAACTTATTCACAACTGGGAAAACCATGGAAGGAATTTCCTTAGAAAAATGCGTATTTCTAGAAATTAACTTTTTCAAAGCGATAAAACCTAGAAATAACATTTTTAAAAGCATTCAAAACCAGAAACTACGACTTTCAATTAGGTGAAAATTAAAAATTAACAGTTTCAAAAAGGTCAAAACTAGAAAATAACACTTTCAGAAAGGTCAAAACAAGAAAGCAACACTTTCAAAAAGATGCAAAACAAGAAATTAACACTTTCAGAATGGTCAAAACAAGAAATTAACACTTTCAAAAAGATGCAAAACAAGAAATTAACACTTTCAGAAAGGTCAAAACAAGAAATTAACACTTTCGAAAAGATGCAAAACCAGAAATTAACACTTTCAGAAAGGTCAAAACAAGAAATTAACACTTTCAAAAAGATGCAAAACCAGAAATTAACACTTTCAGAAAGGTCAAAACAAAAAATTACCACTTTCAAAAAGATGCAAAACAAGAAATTAACACTTTCAGAAAGGTCAAAACAAGAAATTAACACTTCCAAAAAGATGCAAAACAAGAAATTAACACTTTTAGAAAGGTCAAAACAAGAAATTAACACTTTCAAAAAGATGTAAAACTAGAAATAGTACCTTTTCGAAAAGGTTAAACACCAAACAATCCTTTGTCATTGTGTAATAGTTACATACTTTAAATGTTATGATTGTGGGTTTGTTTGAATTCCCAGAATGCCCGACCTGGTTTTATTTTCTAAACTTTTTAATTAGAGCAACAATAAGAAAGTGCCTACAGTGTAAAACATACAATTGGCAATTATGCTACAACGATTTCACAAGAATTGACACAAATTGACTGTACATTGGTACAGTCTACACATTTCTGGATAATTACATTCAAAATTACTGGGCCACGACATGTATGAACGCGACCCTAAAAATTAGGGCGTGTTTGAAAACAATGCTAAGGTTTTTACTGTTATGGAGGCTTTAAACGATGCAACGGTACTTTTTACTAAAGAAGGCTAAAAATATTATTTCGTAGGCTTACAGCTACTAGCTACGGCCCTTTCTAATTGTTACCGGGTAAATAGGCCTCCGTAGTAACTTTTGTCTTCAAAGCGGGTAAAATTGATTTCGAAATCGGAGTGTGTTTACTTCCACACTTGACCAGGAGCTTGCAGTGAATCGTTAAAATATTATTGTCAAGAAATCCATTGATTTTGTTGTGCAAATCGACAGAATTGATGCTTTCGGATCCAATTACTGCGCCCCCTACTTGCACGGCAGTGACGGCACCAAAAGACACTGGAACCGCTAAAATTTTAAAAATGGCTCATAAACGTTTTAAAAAATGCTTATTCTATTCTGGTTCTAATTGCTAAATAATTGTAATTACTAATAATTAAAAAAAATTTTAGTATGTCACATTTTAAATTACCCATGGTTGGTTCGACGGGCTTTTTAAAAGTGACGAAGGCTCGTGTCAATAGTTCCGAAGCAGGCTGTGCTTCTGTTTCTGTTTCTTTAGTTGACCGGGAATTCGATGGAAAATCTGACTTCCCTATTGCCACTAGAATGGGAGTTACTTCGTAGCTATAAGTAAAGGTCTTCTTATCCATTCTTGGTTGCCATAGTAGTTGCCTAGGTTACCAAATACACATCCTATTTTTCCACGTTTTTTTTTAATTAAGTAATTATAACGAATTTAAATGTCAGTCAGAACCATGAATGCTGCCCCCTTTCCCCTCCAGTGAAGACAGGCGATGCCATTTCCTCTTCGTAGAAGTGCTTCGGTGAGAAAATGTTGAGTTTCCAGCAAAATACAAACTCTTCGTAGTCAACCTATTAAAATGTACACTTTTTTTAAATAACTTGCCTAGTAAATTATGTTTAATAATAATTAGAGTTACGGTTAGTTGTATTAATTTAATTTAACATTAATTTAATTACTTCTGACGTGGATACCATGTGCAAAGAGAGCTCCTTGCAATAACTGCTGCTTTCGCTCATTTTAAATTTCCATACGTGTTGGTTTTAATACTAAAATTGACTTTTTATAAGAACGAATTGCTGCAAAAATTCTCTCTTGAATGTTGAATGTGAGTCAAATATTACAAAATATAAAAGTTTTCTGCAGTATTTTTGCAGTAGAAATACATTGAACACCACTAGTGCACCTAATAAAGTGTCTATTAATAATTTTAGTTGCATTTTAAACATAAAAACAACAGTCAACAGTTCAATGTCATATTTAAAATAGTTGAGGAAGTGCCGGCAATCAAGTAAAACAAAAATGCAAGTCAATCAAGTAATTACAATTTAATTACTTTACGCTACAAGGAATTCTAACTGAATGCTATTAGGAATTTTAAAACCTACCACCTATGTATACGTAGATACATAGATTAGTTCAAAATGGAAAGAGTTTATACCACACTGAACATTTTACAACTTCATTACAGGAAATAATATAGTTATGAAATTCACTACTGAGCGGATGTGACCAAAAATTTTATTACTTTAAATGACAAATTCTATATGTTATTACTAGTTTATTCGTTAGGAGTAGTAGTAAATACAATTCAAAACCAAATAATAATTTATTTTAGTAACCAATAACCAAAATAAAACAAAATAGTGCTTACTATATAAAATACAATTTAGAACAATATTTCTGAGCATTTAACTAGCATTGAACTACACTGAATGACTGAATGTTGAATGTAGTTCCGTATTTATAGTTTATAGTTAATTTATAAGACTAGCAAGAGTCTTCGAGAGCAAAATGACTAGGCTAGACTAGTCGTGATTTTCCCAGTGCAGTGTTAAGGAATAGGCAACTGATTGACTAGACTAGAATAGACTAGGGTAGGTATTTTAGCTTTAAACAAAAAATGATTTCGATTCAGGTACTCATGACTTTATTTAGCTAATTTAAAGCGGCCAATCAAGGGACAATTACAAAATTGAATTTTAATAATTTAAAATTGTTAATTAGTTCATTTTTATTATTAATTAAGAAGATCATACTCATGCTGCGAGTTCATTAGAAGACGAAATGGTATTCAACTTCTCAGAAGAGGTTGGTCCCAAGTCAACCACTCCTGCTGCATTCACATTCCCGCCTGCAACCAAATTCGAATTAAAGAAAATGTTTTAAAAATAAGTTTTTACGAAAACTGATTTGAAGAAAATTAATTTCGTGCTTTTATTATGCTATTTTATTCAGGATTACTTGGATTTTCATCGAGTCGCTTTCCCTGTTGCTCCAGAAGTAAATTTTTCCTGTACTTGTAGACCCGGCAGCAGGGTAGGAAATAACAAAGTAGAATGGTAGTCGCACAAACTGCTATCCCAATCAAGAAGGGTAGCATGAACTGAATCTGCTGAAATCTATTCAAATTAATGGACAATAATTAAAAGCTTAATGTTCTGTTATTTTAATTAATTAATTAATATTTTTAAGGAATCTAGATTGAAAACTTTGATCGAGTCATTTTGCAATAAAAGCATGGAAGGGACCTACGTCGTCCTTGGAGGTCTCTTCGTAGTTGTATGATTGGCATCGCCAGCACAGGCGATAAAGTAATACGATAATAGAACCCACAAGGCTAAAAAACATTTTGTTTTTGTGTCTAAATTAACAACCATTTTCAGATTTGGCTTTCAAAACTGTGCTTGTTCCACAATAATACACTTTTATAGTTCGAGCAGAAACGTAAGCAGTGACTAAATGAAAAATGGAAAAAATAAAATTATAATGCCGTCAGTCAGCCAAAGCCAAAGGGGCTAGCGAAATAAAAACAAATTAATTCAATTTAATTTTTTGTCGAAGATGCCAGGATGCCACAGTCACAGTCCAATCTCAGTTCTCAATAATCTCTAATCTCTACAGTGCACATCCATTGCCCATCCATAATAATTTTACTACAAAGATATTAAGAAGAAAAAAATGGAAAAAGACTCTTCTTTTTTCATATTTTGCTGCTTTTAGTAAATTAGCTTCAAAATACAATTTTCAAACAATCAACTATAATTTAAATCCATAGCACCGTAATTTTAATATGATGGTTTCCCATTATCGAAAATGAAAATTGCTGCATGTCTCAGTTTTTAACCTTTTCGAAACGGTAATATACTTAGTTTAGAATGTTTTTGAAAACGGGAATTTGTAGATTTTTGACCTTTTAAGTGTTATTTACAAGTTTCGACTGTTTTGAAAAGGTGCTATTTACTAGTTTTGACTGTTTTGAAAAAATGTTATTTACTAGTTTTGACCGTTTTGAAAAAGTGCTATTTCCTAGTTTCGACTGTTTTGAAAAAGTGTTAATTACTAGTTTCGGCGGTTTTGAAAAAATTAATTTATAGAATTAAACACTTTTGTAAAGCGATCTTTCTATGGTTCCCCAGTTCCTAATAGGTTAAATACATTAATAATTTTATTTATTTTATTCTGATTTAATCCAATTTGTAAAATAATTAATGGCATTGCACAATATATGATTTAATTTAACCATTTCTGATTTCTATACATAGAATGTATTCAGCGCGTTCTTTGAAAGCCGATGATGGATTTTTTCGTCGGTCATCTGCACAGTTTCTACAAGCAGTAGCCTGTGTTCTTAATAGTCAAAGCTAAAGAAAAACAAAAAGTGAAATAATTATAATTACTATTACAACATGCAAAGTACTACTATGTGTTACTTTAAATTAATTTTTTTACATTCTTTTTATATCAACTTACATGGTGAGCAATATTTCTCACAGTTAAACCAGGCTCTGTTGCTGTACTGGGCTCCATTGGAGGCGCAGACGTAATCCTTGTTTTCGGGAAGTTTGGATTTATTGGGACACTCGCAGTCAGTTTCTGACCTCACGCTTCGAGTTTTGGCCGAGCTGGAGCTTACAGCCAACACCAGAAACAAGGCGAAAATGGCGAAAAAACCCTTCATTGTGATTCAAACTAACTTCAACAATATTCCTAGGAACTGGATGCTTCGAAAGTCACAACGATTTATGTAGAATTGCATGAAATTTTGGTCCCTTTTATATTCCCAAAATTATGCGGAAAAAGGACTCAAAATAAGAAACCAATTCAAATGCAAAGGAAAAATCCCAAAAGGAAAGCGGAAGGACGGGCTTGTAATTGTAATTAGTGTTGAAACCTCCAAAGTTAACGTCAGTACTCAAAACTAGTTTAAGGACACACTGACACACAATCCGATGAAATTAATTAAACAAAACAAAATAGCAGGCAATAAGTTTTTTTTAATGAAAAAATACGCATTTTTGTCGGTAGCATAAAGGAAAATAATGCAACTTTATTATTATTATTGCTGTATTATGTTAGATACTTCCTGCACGTATTAACGCAGACAAAGTTAGGCCTGCAAAAATTAGTAAAAAATGCGCAGCAGTTGTAGGGAAACATTAACATGCAGTGTGAAATACATTTTATAGCGCTTTAATTTTATTTTGAAATTAGGTTACATAAGTACTTACACTTTGGCAGTCTCGCCTTCAATAAAAATTAAACAAGAATGAATTAAGCGGGTGATTTAATTTGTATTTCAATTTCTACAGAAGCCCTTCCTTCTTCAAATGCTCTCCTAGAGAACTAAGTAGGTCCAATTGGGCTTCAACTTTAAGGTCTAGTGCCTGTAAAAATACAACAAGAATTGAATGAAAATTATGGATTATAACGCTTGCCTATAGCGTACATAGGTACACACTTATAGCTGCTTTGCAGTAATTTGTAATAAATGCTAATTTGCGACAATAGTATATGTTGTAACTTGTAACCTGCTGAAGAAGTCTTTGAGGTGACGGCTGTCGTATAAAGCTGGTGATGTAAACATTGACGAATGTGCCCATGAGAAACATGCAATCGAATCTATCGAGAACACCTCCATGACCGGGTATCACAGCAGCAAAATCCTACAAAGGCAAACAAACAGTATTTTAAAATGTTTAAGCAACTGTAAAGTGCTTTTTTAAATAAGTTTTTCAACGAGCGATATTTTAAAAAAAATAGCCTTTTAGCAACGCTTCCTGCCAACAATTTACGGAAAGCGTATGATTAGCTTCAACATGTAATTACATCTAAAGCCTTAACTATTCGAGACGGGGAAACCATGGATAGAATGCTATAGAAAAGCGTTTTTCCTAAAAATTAACTTTTTCAAAACAGCAAAATATAGAAATAACATTTTCAAAAGCATCCAAAACAAGAAATGAACATTTTGTAAAAGGTAAAAAGTAGAAATTAACATTTTCAAAAAGAAGTAAAAACTAGAAATCAACGTTTTCAAAAAGATGTAAAAACTAGAAATGGACGTTTTCAAAATGATGTAAACAACATGCTAGCACTTTCAGAAAGCTCAAAACAAGAAATTAGCGCTTTCAAAAAGGTCCAAAGAAGAGGGTAGCACTTTCGAATAGGTCAAAATTAAAAATTAACACTTTCAAAAAGACGTTAAACAAGAATGAGTACCGCTTCGAAACGGTTAAAATAATACAGTTACAGCTTTACCTTGATTTTAAAAGCTCTTTTAAATCCTGAGGCAAAAAACCCTCCGAAAGGACCAATGACACTACTAAACACTGACAATGCTAGTGAATGCAGTACAAAAGGGTACGTCATCAAATACGGCTCCATTCCCAATCCCATTAGAAACCGGGGCATCGCATACTCTCGAATTTGAAATACATATGAGACATCACAGTTCAAATTTGGCGCCATTTTCAATATAGAATCAGTGTATTGGACAGGGCAGGTCAATAAGGCATAGCGACAGAGCCAATGGGAGGTCTATGGAAATTTTTTAAACATTTTACTTTGACTAAATTTGTATTTAAAAAAATATTATTAAATGACAAAAAAGCCCGCCCACACGAAAAAATGACTCACAAAAAGTCCCACAATGACCGTTGCAAGCCCCCCGCCCACAAACCCCTCCCAAGTCTTCTTCGGCGACAGCTCAATAAGGGGCGTCCGTCCCATAAAAGATCCGAAACAGTAGGCCATTATATCATTGCACACAATCAAACTCACTGGCAAAACCATCCAAATTAACCCTTCAAAGATATTTTGAATCATTAAATTCGACTGGACCACGATCATGAGGAGGCAGACGTGGGTGAAGGCGAACAATTTATACTGATTCATCTCAATTTTAATCCCACGGTACTTCTTGCTCTTTTTCGCCAATGACAGGGACAGAAAAAACCAGAGGAAGCCCACCATGTAGAGACAGAAGCTAATGAAGCGATTGTAGGCGACGAGGAACTGAAAAACTGCATTGGAATTTTGATCGCCAGTCTTGACAGTACTACTTTCAAAATCAGGATTGAGTTTCGTATCAGTCGTAAAAAATGCACCCGGAGTCCGGAACCCCATACCGGTACCGGTATCGATTCGTATCCCAAGGCTGATCTCCATATAGAAAAAGTAATTTGAGGCAAATAGGAAGTACCACGAAAGGGAACGGAATCGAAACCAGGATAAATTGTCAACTCTAAAGATTGTGTAACCGATATTTATTACTTCGGCAAAGCATCGAACTTGAATAGCTAGCGTCTGGAACGAAACAATTATTAAAAATTTACAACTCAATTAGTCATCTGTGAAAATAAGACAAATAAAAGTTTATCCGTGAACCCAAAACTTATTATTATGGATCGAAAATGAGCTCACAAGTAGAGTGAGTGCTACAGGTCCTAAATAAAGTGCGACTAAGTATACAGCCCCGATAAGCGCTCCAAATACTACTCTAATGACCCAGTTTTTCACTCTGAAAGCACAACAATGCATTATTTATAATAAATTATATAAATAATTTCGGTGCGGGTCTATGGACTTTGGTTAGACTCAATTGGCCGTAAGGATAGTGTATTTATTCTGTTAAGGTTTCTCTCTGTCTGCGAAGACAGAGATGGAAAAAGAAAAGTCTAGAGTTGAAAGGAGCCTTGGCCATCCGGAGATATAGATGATGAGGTCAGCATTGAGAGGTTATTCTCAAGGCTGACACTGCCTAGACAATGTATCACATTAGTGCTGATGTCAGGAGGTTGACATTTTATTAGTTGTTAGTTTGCAGTTTATTTTGTCGTTAGGTACTAATGAAAATATTACTGATTGTGATTAAGTTGCTAACAAATTAAAAATTTTCATAATACATTAATATCCAAAAATTAGTTCATTATACAGTACTATCGTAATAATTAATATGAAACAAGTAGGTAATTAGGAATGTAAACTCTTCTTCTTTACAGTTGCAAACAAAAACTGTGTTGATTTTTGAAATTAGTTTCATTTATACAAAAACAGCTCCAGCAAGATGGATGGCTGCTCTTCAACAAGCTTCTTGAACGATTCTGTCTCACTCACTGCTGTCTTGTTCCTGCAATCAAAATATCATCGATTTGCTGTAATTATATTGATTGGTCACTAGCAATTTAGAACAGTCATCTGTAATTAGGTCACCGGGCAAATGATTATGCTCGTTACCTCACGATAAATGCCATCGCAACATTTTTCAATGTCGAAGCATTAACAAGCACTGCCACTTTTAAGATCTCTGCCACATTCTCGATAGTCAAACTCCAGCAGAGACGATCCTCACATTCTTCCTTTAATTTCAGAAGACCATATTTATCTGATATTCGGAGCAATTCACTTCCATATTCCATCAGCTTAGACGCATGACCAGTGTAAATAAACTCCAGCATTGCCTCTACGACTTCTTCTTCAAAATCTTTGATTTCAACGGTATTTTCTTTTGATTCCAGCATGTCTGACTGAAACATTGCAGCAAAGACGGGACTTTGTGCTATTTAAATAAATCATTCGTCAGAAATTATTGAACTCTTATAAGGTTTCTTGACAGTAAAGATGTTTCGATATATAATTATTATTATATTCTACATAACTACAAATACAAGGAAATACCTGCAAACTTACACATTATCATTTCTTTGTGAACCGAGAAAGCTTTTGTTGAGGTAACCAACTTGACTTTGGCGAAGTCGGTTGCGTTTAGCAAAGTTCTCCAGGTGTCATTAGTAGACATATTTTTTGTTTGAAGGACGGGTTGATAGTTCGTTGGACTCACGACTGCGTAAGTTGCAGGATATAATGGAGACAAGTCTGATCCAACCAGAATTCTGCAGTACACTGTTAGCATTCCGTTAACAACGCTACCCGTTTGTTCGTGAAACAAGTCATCGAAGTACACTCTTAAAGGTTCTCCTATCTGGCCAGGTTTGTAGCTTCCAAAAACTGCATTTGTAAGTTCTGAGGCAAAATATATGCAACAAAGGGTCAAACTTTATTTATTACATAACAGTGTAATGACAATTCGATGCACTACTTTCATATAATTAAACAACAAATTATTACAATAATAATTATAAACGATTATTATATAGCTGGCTGCTAGATGTTTTGGTAGTTACCATTTTACGTCTAGGGAAGCGTAGTACTACTGGTTTTAAAATACGATCATAATCAACTAGTAGTATAGTTGATAGCAACTATATGGATTAGTTTATATTCTATCAAATATCATTTAGCTAGTCGCTTGAGTGTACCTTTTTGGTTGGCAACGAAATTGTCCGGTTTCTTTAAACGAATAATAGCCACTGCTTTGACGTAGGTTTCAGGTAGTCCATCCGCAAGTAGGTTTACGGATATATCGTAGTAGTATCTTCCAGAAACATCTCCACGTCGCAAAACGAGTTGCCTTAAATACGACAGTGCCATTATTGATTATGTAATTGCTTTTAGTTAAAAGGTGACGTATTACAAATACATACAACATAGCTTTTAGCTTTATTATTATTATTAAAACATGTTTTTCTGCAAAATCAGCTTTTTCAGCAACACAATCTGACATGAAAAAAGAAACATTAAACTTCTAATACCTACAAATACATTCAACATTCCCAAACAGCAAAATAAATATCTCATTACGTTGTATGTACTAAATTGAGGCCTCCAGATCTGGAACTCTAGAATTCAGTACTAGGAACTTTGCATGGACTTAATTATATTGTTACACACCTTTTTAATTCAGCTATACTAAAACTACTGGACGATACACTAACCAAGACTGATGACTGAGACTGAGCCGTGACTGTCGGCGTCCAACAAAAACAGGTGACTGAATCGGATTCATGTGACTAAGTGACGTCCTGACCAGGGGAGACTTCCACCGTCCACCGTAACATCGATTCTTCCACGTCCATCTGTCACAAAAAATTAAACGAATTGAGTTTATCAATTTCAGCTCTGTTATTTAAGTTCTGTCCTTTAGATGCATTAACTTTAAAAATAACGTTTTAAATCAGTTAGTTAATAAGTCTAAGTCGTACATTACGTACATGTGTCGGTGTTTCCAGCTTAAGAAACGAATAATCAATGCTTATACTTGCAGTGCTTCTCATTTTGGCTAAACTGCTGTCTTCCGAACGGTAAATGCTTGAATAGTTGTTAATTTGTTTTCAAGGAACAACTCAGAAAACCTTAATTAAAATAATTTATACACTAAAACTATCGACACCCAAACAGCCGGGTTGTTCGACTTGAACTACGTCGCCATTCAAGATCCAACTTCTACGAATAACAAAGGCAGCTCTGTTTTTTTTACGACGTAGACAGTACGTACACTCTACCAAATCACCGCATCTGGATCTCATCATAATCGCATCAAAAGTGCCGAAAAGTGAGTATTTTTACTCGTTAAAATCGCATTATAATGATGTGTTTGTCGCAAAATATGATTCGAGTATGTGCGATTGTTTTAAAAATGCGTTATTTGCTTATGAAATGTTCTCATAATTTTCTTAAAATGAATTTCTTATCGATGATTTTCCGCTCACTATCATGAATAAATGTACAAACTATTCAATAGTAATTTTCTATATATTTTAATACAACTTACTCGTATTTAATTTTTTTGTCATCGCATTTATAGCACTAAATCAAATTATCAATCAATACCTATACAATCGCACTTATGAAGCATCGTAAACCTCTTTCATAATCTTATACACATCTTGTATGTAATGATTCGTTTTTATTGAGGCACAAGCTTTGGATCTCATCTTACACGCATCTTAGGATGGGTTTAAGATGGGTGTAAGATGAGATTGAAGCAAAATACGGGGATGATGCAATTATGATGAGGTACCTCTTAACGAATACATCTAGATGTCATCTTACTCCTATCTTAACCCCATCATACCGGCATGATGCGGTTATGATGCGATTCAATAGAAAACAGGACTCATTTTAATGGCATTTGGTAGAGTGTGGGCTTTACACTAGAACTACTAACTTTCTGGCGGGCTTCAGTTACAGAAAACTTTTAGTGTCTACGTCCAATGAAAACAAGTGGGAGTTCTAAATTGTTGAATCTTGAATCGAATAATTTATTTTATTGAATTTATTCTTTATTGAGTGCAAAGGGGATGTGATTGAAGTTGTAGTGCCACCCAAGACCCAATACAATAGCCCAGTGCTGCTAATCTTTGCTAGTCAAGTCAAGTCTCATACTTTTTTGGAGTCTAGTCTAGCCAACACAAAATCTGCCCTAGTCAAGTCTAGTCTAGTCAACGAGTCAGCTATCCCGTAATATGGGGAAAAACGTGGCTAGTCTAGTCAAGTCAAGTGACAAGTTTCGAAAGAGTCAGCTATAGTCTAGTCTAGTCAAATCAAGGGTTAAAGTAAGGCACTGGTCCGCACCCTTCCTCCCAACCCTTCCTCCCATGCTAAAACGAAACCCTTCCTCTAGCCCCTTCCTCCCGTACCTTCCTCCGAACCCTTCCTCCGTACCCTTCCTCTGAGCCCTTCCTCCAAACCCTTCCTC
>JAQFZC010006167.1:0-12920 GCA_034695205.1 Dicyrtoma fusca
ATTTTGCATAATCGCAACTATTAGGTTAAAAGAAGGTAGAGATAAGGATGTAAGATGTAATACAAAGCAAAGTAGTCTGGAAGGCAAAGTTGGACGAAAAGTTGCTTGGAAATCCTCTGGAAAAAGAGAGAAGACCCAGAACTCACTGACATAGACACAAAGAGAATCAAACCTCGCACTACGTCACGTCCCACATCTCACGTCATACATATCATAACTAGTCCCTTGCCAAATTGAGCATTGTGTCCAACATTTACATAGCCAGCCCAGCATCCAACATCATCTTCCAATGTACGAGCACACAAGAGTTAGCACGCAATGTAATTAATACTTGAAATTCCCCAGTGAGATCTTCTCTATCACAGTCAGTAGAATATTTTGACGTTGACTTCATTTCCCATTCCATTCGTACTTACATAAGAGTAGAATAGACACAAGTGTAGAGCTCAAGAAGACGACGAGGGAAGAAAAAAGTTCTAGATTTTAGAATTGCAAATTTTACTCCAAATTAATGAAACAAGCAATAGAAATAAATTAATATTGATTGAGAAGTCGAGACTTGAAGTGCGTATTAAAAATATTTATATTTATTTAGCTCGCTCTCGCTCTCTCTCTCTCTCGCTTCAGACTACCATCTCATTGAGGGCGAGTCCAGTCAAAAGTTATTATATGAACAACCATGTTCATCTTGTAGCTCCCATTACTGTCCATTTTAATTTCGATAATTTCCTTACACCACTGTCAAATAAATATCAATTTGGATTGGAAATCATTCTGGAGAAGAAGCATCTACCTACCTACATTGTGTAAAGGCAATGGAAATCTACTCTGTTACATACATTGGTGGTCAAAGTGTGCTTAGCGGCTTGTCTTCTTTTTTTTTCTTCCCTAAAAATTAATTATGCATGCATACGCTCCTAGATCGTCTAACTTAACTTATTTAGTAGGTACCAGTATATTCGCTAGGATTTTATTCCCTCTTTATTCTTTCCTTAGTGGTTGTTTGGAGGCACGTAAATCTGTGGCTAGCACTACTACATGTGTAGAGCTCAGCCCAGGTGAGAATTATCGAACGTGTAGCGTATTATACATAATTTGAGGGTGATTACCTAATCTATAGGCAATACTATATTACAAGACCTGAGGGCAAAGGAAAACGGCTGGAAAAAATGTAGATATTAGCAATTGGCAAATGTATAGGAAACAGCTTTAGCTTTGTTGTAGTTGACCAAGTGGCAAAAAGTACATGGGAAATAATTATGAATGAACCCACGCACTTGCTGTTGATCACCTGGAGAACCGCAGGGCGTCTTACGTTTAGCTGGTATAGGGAGCCAAATGAGTGCCGATTGATCCGGCTATGCCTATAGCATGGCCTACAAATATTCGTTGGGCGTGTATAGCTGGAGATAGTTGAGAATGAAAGTCTGTATTTAATTCTGTTTACACTGGAAGGAACGCTGTTTGCTCTCCCATTGGCTATGGGCCTGATTTCCAGTTTTCCTTTCATGCGTATGCATAAGGCAATTTTTTCCCTAACAACAACGGACTGAGAAGATGGTGAGAATGTGAATGTTTATAGAACTCGGTAGTTATCGTTGGAGTAATAATAATAATAATAGTAATAATGATTACCATTTACAATTTGGAACTATTAGGTTCCTAGTAATACATGAGGACAGCGAGAGAGAGAGAGAGAGAGAGATCACAGAATGACCGTTGTCAAGTGACTTCCAAAAAATGTTCCCTTAATTTGAATTTAAACATGTAAATTGTATTACCATAACGAGAGGAAATTAGGCAAAAGTTGAGTCGACGCTGTCATCCTCTTGTTTTTTAATGTGGGACAAGAATAGCTGGGCTCTTGGCTCTTTGCTGTACAGATTCTAGGCAGTAGGGGAGGGATCATGTCTCTTCTTTCTTGGGCTCTGCTGTATTTTCTTTGCATGGAAAAGGAAAAATTGTGATCTGCAGAGAGAACAGACCTACCTACTATCCTGTTCATTCTCATTCTAATTCTGAAATACCTACCTAGGTATGATTAAATGATTGGCTCTGAGGAGTGAGATGAGTTATTACACACCCGACCACGTACCTATATAATATATATGTACACTCTGCCATCCATTCATTAGTAATTGTACCCAACACGGACTATTTACCACTACTAAATAAATATACAAATAATTATAGACTTGCAACCAACCTTTAGTTAACCTGGTAAAGCCATGCAAAAGTACGGAAGGGGCCATGCAGCAAACAGCAAAGAACGTTCGTACTCGTCGAAAAGATCACAAAGTTAATTATTTGTGACCCCCTATTACAAATGCGGCAAATGCAAAACGGGAAGCGTTAGTAGAAGCTCAAGATATTCATTCATTCATTCATGGATCTCTCTCTCTTTTTCCTTTCATTACCTAATGGGCAAAAATATCTATTACTGGTTTGATGTACCTGGGTATACTGTATGTGTATGCATAATAGGTTCAACATTTGTCTCGAGGAATATTCATGTGGCTACACTACATACTAACGAAGCTTAGGGAATTTTGATGAGGATTATATATACAGCAGAGCCACTTTTATAGGCATGAGCTCGTTGCGTTGTGTTGTTAAGCAAATAGGTGTAAACTGTAAGGTAATCTCTGCTGTAAGGGAAAAAATTGAAATGCAATTTAAGGAGCGGCCAATAGGCAATAGGCAAAAGGCAAAAGGCAAGCCAAGCCGTCAAATGGTCAAATAGTCAAATGGTTTACTTGAGACACGAAATGAAATCAAGACACAAGATTCTTGATTCTATGAATGAAAAGAAAATTGAGACTCCAACTCCAGAGTCTAAATCCTTTGTTTGTTAAGATAATTATTTAATTTTTTATTTCGGAATTAAACTTGTAACCTTTCCTCCATACATGTGGACATTTTTATTTTTATTGGTTTGTTAAAATGACATCCCTTGTACCGTGTGTGGTCGTACATGTTTTATATAATCTTGTCCGATTTTACCTGAGGATTTCTTGCCATTTTTATAATGTGCTCAGATTTCAAGTGGAAAACTTTGCACTTAATTGTCCTCTACAGTGATTCATTGCTTGACAAGTCGGCAGCCATTTATTTTACTTTTCATTCTAATCTTTTCTTACGAGCTCAAGTTGAAAATGTAGAGAGCAAGTAATTTCAGTTGACATGGTGGTCCTTGTGCTTGCCCTTTGCATTCAGTTTACGGATACAGACATATATCTCCACAGTATAGGCAGGTATACACAACTGGAGAAACAAGGGTGAATCCATTTCAAGGTTTTTTACTTCACCCTGCCATCCTGAATAGTATGACACAATGCATACTGCATCTAATTTAAAACGTTTCCCAATTGCCACTAAAGGATGACAAGTTATTTAAATTGTGATAATAATAATAATAATTATTATTTTTAAGCCTTAAACTCTAGCACTGATATCATTAGAATTGGATTTTGAGAAAATCTTGTATGCAATTTCCCTCTAGTATGACCCAGGCATTGAGAAATTACATAATTTGTTTCGTTGGTTGACTGAAATGCCATCCCCGCGTCCTCGCACAGACCAGAACAGACAGAGTCGAGCAGAGCAGAGCCCATATAGTGCCCATCCTTATCTTTAATTATTTATTATCATTTATCAATGCTTTTGTCTTTTTTTTTGTCCCTACCAACCACGCTAGCATATGGCTGTAAATGTAAATGTCCCTTCCCTACCTACAACCAACCTATCTGCCTACCTACATCTCTGTAAGATTCCCGAGACAGTCCTCCGCTTCACAGTCTTTTTGGTGATGAGCACATAAATTATTAAATTATGAGTGTGTTGGAGTCTCTGTCTCTGTCTCTCTGTGCATATGGCGATGGGATGACGCTGGAGGCTTTCAAGCTCTCTCAACCTCTCAAATTTCCAATGTAAATTTATAACTTTTAGTTTTGGGCTCTCCTCACAAGTCACACACGCAAACACACAAGTTGACGGCTCAAGATGCCGCTCTCTGACTCCTTCAAATTCAATTCAAATCCAACTAGGCAGGTAACTAGTCAGTAGTACAGACAGATACAAAGATATAGGAACAAGAAGATGCTAAAAGCAATAGCAATAATGAATTGGATGGGATAAAAGAGTACAAAGACCAAAAGGCTTTTGAGCTCACGCTGCTTATAGAAATGTACATAGTTATACGAGAAATTTCAAAATAGTAATTAACATTGACATTTTAAATAGACATAATTTAAATGTCGTAGGACTGGATGGCTCGAACAAGATCATTGGTGCTATTAATTATGAAATTATGAGAGACAGCCTTTCACAATCTGTCTGCCTACCATTTGTCGTGCATGCATCTTTAAGTATCAATGACTTTTGTAGGGTACAGCTAGCACATAGGTTGCACTGTTACTATTATACAAGAGCTACCTTGTATTTGTATTCTTTGCCAGCTAGAAGAATCGGAAAAGGAAGTAAGCAATACATCTTAGCTCACATTTACCTGTCTAGCTTGGTGTATGCCGTCATTTAAAACAAAACGTAGGTACTTATAGAAAACTCTAGCTTCATACTATGCATATGTACTGGCTTTGTCAAAAGCAAAAAGGTAGAGAGCTCTGTAGCTCTGAGCGTGTAATGCACTGTCGTTGAAAAGTCTGGATGAGTTATTATGTTCATTGACTTGTTGTCCCTTTGGATTTATGAGCATTTTAGTTTTAAATGAGCAGTGACAGGTCATATAAACTGTTGGAGGTCCATACTTTGTTGAAGATGTAAAGAGACTTGGATTGTATTGAGTAGTAGTGGTAGTAATTGATGTTTCCGATGACTAGTGGAGATAAGACCGGCACTAACAGATGATATACATTGGCAAATTGAAGATACTGTGTTATTGTGTCCGCTATCTCCTTGATTTCCTTTTCAGTCATTAATTTAAGGTTACATTTTTATGTTCTTGTACTTAATGACGGGGGAACGTGATGATACGACAGTCAATAGTGCCAGTGCAGTGTGGTCTCCCTCTCCTTCTCATCTCTCCCTTATTTATTAGAGTAGATCATCTATTAGTCTAAGTTGCTTTCGTTTTTTTTTCTGTAAATGTTTTCACAATTTACAATGTACACGAGTCTTCCACCATTTAGCATTGGCTTTGGCTTTATGATGTATGTACTACTTATTTGGCTTGGCCACTTACATTTTCTCAAGGAAGGAAGGCACACACATAAATATTTATAAAATAATCGTTTGATTATTTGTATTTTTAAACGCTGGTGTACTATGTACATCTCCCCAGAATGTCCTCCCTCACAATAGCTGTGACTTACAACGCATGTGTTTGTTCTTACAGAGAGATATTATTTACATTTCCCCTTTTTGGCGTAAACAATGGTGTGTGCATTTTAAATTCCCATTAAAACTTGCCATTTGTCAAGTTTATCACTCTGTAGCTTGTAGATTCTCTTGGCGATTAAATTATAATAAATCCTCATAGTTGTTGAATAGTAAATTAAACTTGAAACTTAAACTCCTTTAACTTTAAGGTTAAGGATTATGAGCAGGCCTGAGGTTTTGCACGCATAAAAAAAACAAACAAAAATATTGTAAAATTGTTAAGTTAAGGAAGAAATTATGGAATTTTTTCCCCTTTAGATACCATAAATCGATTTAAGTAAACAAAACAACATATAGACAGATAACTTTGCTGGGGGAGTAGCCAGAGGCTCTTTATGAATGTACACACATACCTGCCCTCAACACAGGTTACAGGTTATTACATGTTAAAGCTTTAACAATAATTTTTGTTTTTCTGGTGCAATAAAACAGCAACAATCAAAGCTTTTTTTGGGTCTAAAAATCCACAAGAGGCAAAACAAAGTGTGTGTAGTCTGTATAACCTGTTGTTTCTGTCTGTAGTAGCTAGGCTACTGGTTTGGTTTGTCTAGTGGAGCGTCACATATACATGAGGAGATTCATAATAATAATATAATATTCTGATACAATGATGATGATAGCTGGTCTGGGCTGGTCTGACTGTGAGTGTTGAGGTGGAAGCTTCTCATAATTTATATCTTTGTCATAAAAAGTATGTACTGCCTTCGTATAGAGTTATTGTCAGTAATGGAAGCCCAGTGCATTCTGCACCGCAGCTACACACTGTAATTATAATCATCATGAGGACCCCATCATAGATCCGTCAAAGTAATAAAAATAATATGAAACTATCAACTGCGTCTTCGCCTATTCGTATTATTCGTCCCTTGTGCTTTCAAATGATATTTTTCTATATTTTAGGTATTTTATATCAAAATCCAACTATACACGTACTTCATCACTTCATGGTCATGCAGTTTTGTCGTCACGTTCACATCACTCCATTTACTTTAGCTTTTAGTTTTACTTTTTGGGATTTTCGACCACAGTGTTTATTTATAAGTGCTCAGTGCTACATGTGCTTCAGGCCATACATACATATGTACCTATAATTTACCTGTAATTTACCTGTCTTTTGCTAATGAAGTGATGATGTGGACTCAATTTTTCTCTGTTTCATAATAATAGAGTAATGGATAATAGAGCATTTAATAGCCGTAGTGACTGCGGGAGCTGCTAAAAATATATACAATTGTGCACACGTGTCCAATTCCATTCAGTATAAAAGTACATATACATTGTACTAGTGCAAACTACGAAAGCAAAAGCAAAAGCAAAAGTGCATTACATAACATGTGACTCTAGAAAATACAAGACGGCAAAGGGGAGAAAATAAAGAAATAGAGAAATTATCATTATCATAGATTATACAGAAAAATAATAAGTATAGTTTGAACGACGGAACGACTCCTTTATTTTTATTATCATCAATTTTCTAACATAACGTCAGAAATAAATTCAAATTAGAATCTTTAGCAGTCAACTCACTATGTATCAGTGCTATAGTAGATATACATTGTATGAACAGAAATGAAGCAGAGCCTGTTGCCTGTATCTCTTGAGAGCTGATTTCCTGTAATTGTACCTCTGGCAATACATACTGCCTATAAATAAACACAGTATACATATTCTAATTCACACAAAAGGAGACTGGGGGAAAAAAGTTTGGAATTACTTTAGATTTATTTTCTTGAAATGAATAGCGTTTGTTTTTACTTCATCAGTGCAGTGTTGACTTTGAGATAGAAAATGTAGGTATACATAGATACATATCTATACCGACAAATAGAGAGAGAGACAGAGATTGATGCAAAAAATCTCCTGCTATCAACATCAGTCAAAGCCAATTGTCCAGACTTTGAGTGCAGTCTGGATTTTTTGCCCGAGAAGAATCCTGGGGATAAATTTAGAAATAATTTAGAGATTTTTGCTCGATTTGTATGTATGTGTGTATAATAATAGCACGGCACTTCAAAAGTCGGTAGAAGAAAAAAAAGTGCAAGTTAAATTTACCTCATTAACATTGTTCTGTTCTATCCATTGTACGTAAAGTAATTGTGAAGCTATGGGGTTTTAAATTACTATGTATTTAAAGCCTTTCTGTGGCCATTTTTCTTTTCCATCCTTCTATATTTACATGGTATTAATTTTGATTATCATCCTAAATGTTTACACAGTTGATTGTGTTCCTTCATCAGTTTTCCCTAATTGCCATCGGTCTCATGTTTAATTCATACAGTCAGAGCCATATGTGGGGAAACTCAAAGTAGTAGGTATGTAGGTACTACTAGTGTACTAATATAGGGGACTGTTATGGTGAGGGCGATGCTGGTGTGGCCGTGATGGTGGTCTGTAAAACTGTAGGGCAGTTCGGTGCATAGTAGAATTACACCAGATTTCATGAACAATAATTCACGCGTTGAGTTAAATAGATGCTCAAAATACAATTTCCACTCGTCCAAGGGAAATTTGCATACTATTTTTTTACAAATGTTAATGAGAATAATGAGTCGTGGTCGTGATCAAACAAAAATGATAACATAATGTCTTATCTCGGTTTCTTTCTACTTTGGAAAAGCTTTCAACTGCATGCATAACAGATCCCTATACCCTCAACAACCCTTTACAGCTATCAATTATTCGTAAATAATTGTTATCATGAAATTCATATGAAATCTTTCCCTCCGGGTTAATTGTTGAATATATATTGGAAAGAAAAAAAACCATAAAGTACCTCCACTAATCACAGAAACAAACACACACACTCTCATGATGGCAACAATAAAATCTGTAAGCCTAATCGGATAAATATTTTTGAATATATTTTTGACAGAGTAAAGGAAAGAAAAAACAACAAGATTTCAACTCAAATCATCAAGATGGGTGCGGAAAGTCATTGGATTTCACGAGCTCTTTTGTCGGCAACGATTTTCTTAGTGTTTCTTCCTGAGTGGTCCACACAGAATAAATACTGTCAGATCTCTCCCGATCATACGCTATGTAAATTTTCCGTAAGTTATACATTTTTATTGTTTTTTTTTTGCTTTTGCTTTTTATACCAAAATAGGATATTAAACCGCACTGCTTAAATTCTCTGTAATTATAATTATGGATTCCTGCAACTAGCTTTTTTTAGTAGTTAGGAGCTTTTGAAATCAAAAGAACCGTCGGGCATTTATTTACTTAAAATTTATAAAATTGCTTATTTCTCTACCCTGCCCTGCACTACATAGAGCAATCATCCTTTTTTTATTCTTCATATTTTTATTGTAAAAAAGGATGCAAGATATCACTAATTGCATAGGTACTATTTTTGCCTGCCATTTTTTACGAAGACTTTACATTTTTTAATGTAATGAATCACCAAGTTTGGCGAATGAAGAAAAAAAATCGTGTGATTTAAAAACTAGGGGATTTATTTAAGTAGTTAAGCAGTTCAATGTCAAGAGCTCTCACGTCAAGGTTGGTCGTTGATGGGAAGCTATAATCTTATCCACTACTGTGTAGTGACCTTAATGGCAGTTCCAGGGAAGGAAGCCTAGCCTGGTAATAATGGCAAAGAGTGGATTTCTCGTGACGTAAAAAAACCAAGTCAGAGAAAATTACAGATAAACTTTTAGGCGGGTAATAAGGCATCCCTACAGATATCAGTCCACTCACCACACTTGTGTACTTTGGAGACTCATAAAATTTGAGTAAAGGCTTTTTAGCGATTTTTTTTACACACGTCAAATTACAACCCATAAAAACAGTGAAGTATTATACACCTGTACAGGCGTATTGTATATCTGTAGGTGCACTGCAATAAAAGTTACCTAATAAGAACCAACCATGGACTATACTACAAACTTATGAGTTACGGAAGACTCGGGATCACTTTGCAAATGACTGCTAACTCGTGGTTCAATTAACATTTCCTTGCTAACGATGATGCGTTTACTTTCTGCAGGAAAGGAAAAACTAGTCGTATAGAAACTCTTGTTGTCTTGCTCGCTAATTGTTCTTGCTAACTCATAACTCAACATGGGAACTATTGTGCACCTACTTGTGCTCTACAGATGCATATAGTAGTTGTAATTAGTATTTTTGTGCTGGACACATCCGTAATTATCTATACGTACTTGTAGCTCTACGGAAATTTTTCTATGGAAATTTAAAATTGAATGACATGAAGATAAATAAGCTGAATCGAAATAGAAAAAAAAACAAACAAAAATAGCAGTTTTAAGCAGTTTTCAAGTGCTTTTGCCATGAACTGGAGGGACTGACTGAGAAAAGTTATGATTATGAGCCCATCTGGATTTTTCTTATAGAGCGTCAAATTTTTTAAAAAAATCATAAAAATACAAATTAAATAAATTATTTCACTCCCACGTCACCCATCTCGCATCATTTCTCTCAGTTTTTGGACTCATCGTCAGTACATTTTGCTCTTTGCACCTCTATCATCCTATTGGGCTGTGAGAGCTTCCCTTAATTGAATGATGTCGAGCAAACGAGTTTCTACGCGTCTTTCTGTAAAAGGTCTTGCTCAAAGATGATATATATTGATGGTGTGAAGTGGGAATTAAGAACGGGGAAGAAAACTGAAAAACAAATACAGAACGCAAAAAAAAAGTTATATAGGTACGAAGGCATACCTATAGGTACTTTAGTATTGAAAATTCCTTTTGCGGAAAGTAGCGGCCAACACTTCTAGTCATGCCTATCAGTTTCAATTAAGCACTTTCGTTTATGTATTTCTTATTCTATCTGTAGCCGTAGTTCTCCCAGTGCCCTATGTAAACAGTAGATACACCTATTTACAAAAAATACTGATCCCACACGTGCAGTCAGTACTGGAGATTTAGTTGATTTTAAACCAAAGTAAGTGGAATTCATAAACTGTGCTAAACTTACACTTCACACTAGTTTTTCATACAGGATCCATAACTATACAACTACACATGATTTCCCTGTACTACTATCAATAAACGTCATGGTAAAAAAAATTAGGAAAAAATTAGTAATGTGAGAGCATGACTTAATGTGTGCAAGCTTGAACAGTGTAGAATAAACAAATCAAGTCGTGTAATTATATCACTCTCGGTATATATCTATAGATATGCACACGAGCAGTAATAGAAGGAGCATAGATAATTGGCCTTAACACTGAACTTGACATGTAGCATGTAGCACATGAGAGTGAATTAATAACAGAATATTTATATTTTTGATGGATGAGAAAGTCAAGGAAGTTATAATTTAAATTTATCAGTACGCGTATCCATTATTTCTTTAACTCTTTAAACACTTTCAATTTTCATGGCATGAACTCATCCGCATTTTCGATGGGCAGCGGTTACACTCTGCATATATACAGAGGTTTCTTCAAGACTTAAAAAAATTAAAAATAGACGTAGTTCTTTGTGTGCTGGGTGACTGCTTTTATTATTGTTCGATTTCGTTGAGACCTAAAGATGGTAACCGGGATACACATAGCTATAGATAAACCAAAGCCAATCGTGCATGTCAAAATCTGAATATGTGTTGAGATGAACAATGGAAGGAGTGAGTGTATTGCATAACACGTGCTTTTTTGTTTTGTTTACAATAACAAATAAAACAAACGTACCTAAGTATGTAATGTAATGTACCAAAGAAAATCCCAGCACTACTTCATGCTGCTATACATATATAGTATACCTTCATACAGTGGCTGTAGCTAAACATCTACAATTAGGGGAAATAAATGCAAGCCTCCCCACACTTTACACTGTACTATCAAATGTCTGTCCGTCTGGTAGGGTTTATGTATGTATCTATTCTATGTACATATCTAATCTGCTCCGTCATTATTAAGATGAAGAGGATGCGACGAGAGATGCGGACCACCGCCGCTAATTTCTATCGCTTCAACACAGTACCTTTGTGGTATGTACGTGTAGGTATTGACGACTGGGGATAATGGACAGACAAACAGAGAAGAGAAGAGACGGACGTGAGTGTTATTAGAGTGTATTATAGATGGTGAGATGTTGATCTTTTCAAGATTATTTCTCACGTTTTATGGGATTACTTTTGGCTCTGGTGGAAATATGATGACCATTTATGCAAAGCGAACATGATATTATGATGCGCCAAAGATGTTTATCATTCACGGCTTCCATTCCAGCACACCAGTACCAGCTTAACATCATATATCTCATTGTTATTATGACGGATACACTTGTATACAGATGTACCTACTACCCACCAGCTATGCTTATACATTTATATTTATACATAGCTATAACGTAGAACGTACACATGTGCTGCGACACGGAAAATATTAGTCTTAGCTAATACTCCATTTGCGAATTTAAAGTACCTACATATAATTTTTCTAGACAAAATCAGAAAAAGTCGGGAAACTATATTTTTTCTTAGCTCACGACGTCGCCATAGATACGTGCCTATACATATATGTACTATAACTTAGAAAAATAGGTAATAGCAGACTGCAGACGCAGACTAGCAGACGTGTCTTAATAACTTGAGACAGACAAAGGAAATGTGGGTATCTACATACTTGCATTGTACTACATGGCACTATTATGGACTCGTAGTTTCTGAATTTAAAGTGCTACTAGCATCAGTATATAAGTCAGTATCGGAATTTTGTTTTGAAAGCATGATGCGTCAAATTGTGTGAGTTTTATTACATGTGACGCCTGACTTAATTGACCCATTAACTTTTTGCACAAGTTTCCTCATAATTATGAGATTTTATTTCAGGCGCACTCAGCTTCCATCTCCATCTAACATAATAACTCCTTTTACGATCATCACCTTTTGTTTGCCTTTTATCAGATCACACGTATGTAAACTGTCTAAAAACAAAATGATGTAATTTGTACTGATTAAGTCTCTAAACTCGTTCTCAATATAATTTGTAGTATTTTAATGTAATTATCTTATATGTATGTATGCAGACTTTCCTTTTGTCAATAAAAAATGGGCAATTATAATAATTTGATCGGAGCAAGTATTGTACTAGTTTTCCTATACCTTGGATCCGTATTTGTTTGTTTTCCTCATGATTTCCCTTACTACGTCGTTAGCATTATTAAAAACGCAAAAAATGAGCAGATTTAAAAGTTTCACGAAAAAATTCCAATGGAAAATATGTATCAGTATTTCCTGAAGCAGCTTCCTGAAATTAAAATTTTCCTAACTTCGCACAAGCAAAAATATTTATCACTTGTCTTTTTTATGACGTTGACCCGCATTTTTGTGCGGTAGAATGTTTGTAATTATATTGGTAGCTTGAAGAACCGGATTAAGTATTTATGGATTCTTAATGGAACAAGATTTAACTTCGTCGCACCTTCAACAAAAATATGTATATAGAGATATCCCTAGTGTCAACTTGAGTAGCTTTAACGACGAACGAGTGAGCAGGGATAGACTGATACGCATTTACCCAAATACACTCATTCTGATTTATTTTATTTACAAGAATA
>JAQFZC010006168.1:0-12918 GCA_034695205.1 Dicyrtoma fusca
AAAATTACCCGTAGGTCTATGGTCTGTAAGAGGCCAGTTAGAAGAAAAAAAACAAGGGCGCAGCCCTTGTTTTTTACGTATAATTATTTATTTATTTAAAGACAGCATGACAGCAATATAAAAATCCAGTAATTATTACCTTGTGTTTTGACCACTATGTTTTATATCTTTGTGCGACAGTGCGTTTACAATAGTAAAATAGCCACATTCTTATATCTAAACGATTATTTTCATGCTTTTTTTTTTAATTTTCTTAAATTTCTTTTCTTTCACAGATAATTATTTGTCACATATTTGAATAAAGAGAGTTCAACTTGAAAGCGCGGAAAGCTTAAACATTTTGCAGGCCAATTGATTTTGTATCTTTTTTTCGAATCGATCTTTCTCGATCTCGATCTCATTCATTTCTGATTTCTCTTTTACTGTCTCTGTCTCTCTCTATTCTGTCACCACACTTGATTTCTATCACGTATCGTATGTCATTTGTGAATCTACGTGACAACAGAATCATCTTTTGTTTATTTTTAATTGGAACTGAACTGATGACTGCTACGGTACGCTTTGAGCAGAGAAAACGAGAAATTCAATTCAAATTGAGTTATTTCAGTTAAACTGCACTACTTACTACTTACTGAATGAATGCTCATATTTCAAATAAGTTCACGTGTTATCACTTGTTGTGGAATAGCTAATCTGGAACAGACGATTAGACTATGTATTACTAAATATGTGGCCATGAATCGGCTTTCTTGCTCACCTGAAATGAACACGAGATTTATCCATTGCAAACCAGCTTTGTAAATTTCTGTAACCTAATTAAATAATTAGGCAAAATGTGTCAAACGAAAATCAGCGTGTGGTTTGTGTGTAAATTGTGTCGAGGCTCCTTTGAACAAGTTGACGCCTTCATTGAGCACAAGAAACAAAAGCATTTCACCCAATTTCAAAACACCACAACCATCGTCTTTGAAGAGATCGCACACGGGTAATTCAAAAGTGTTACTGTTTTCTTTTGTGTGCTGAATGAATATTGAATATGCTTAAATAAGTTTCAGGTAGATTGATAGGATGCGTATGTTATGCTAACTAATAAACGGTTGTTGAATTTGTGAACATTTACAGCTCTCTGTACCCTGTAATTACGAACGATGGGGACCATCCGCTTGCATACCAAATTAGTGAACCATCGATTAAAATTGAAGTAAATGATGATGATCCCAGTTATCCATTTAGCTCGGAAATCATTGACGAACCAAAATTGGACCTTATTGAACCCAAAAGTGAGCTAATCAATTTTAAGTGCGAAATAAATGCCGACGATGAAAACAGTTTCTTTGATGTGAAGCAACCAGCACAAATAAATCCTTACGTGCTTCTTAAAAGACTGAGGACCGAAGAAATCCAAAGGGCGTGTATCCCTCAGCATCACTCAACACTTTTAAAATGTGAACAGACAATTTTTGTAAACAATTTAGAGGATCCCAATTCATCAGATGCCGACAGTAATGCAATTGACCACAATGGAGTTCAAAAATCAACAAAAATTCAACCTACCTCAACTATCAGAATTTGCACGGAATGTGTCCACGTCCAGTTTGAATGCAAATTATGCTCAAAGCAACTTGAATCCGCCGCACAACTTAAAATCCACGTGGGAATCTGTGCACTGTACCACGAAGATCGAAATCGCTTCTGTGTTATGTGTAATCGAAAATTTGGCAACAATTACAACTCAAAACTTCACCGTCGGAGATTCCACGGGACTGAAGAGGAGAAGTCAAGTCTGTACAAGTTTAAATGCCACCTCTGTCCAAGGCAATTCAGGGATTCTATTCATTTAAAATTTCACCTGGAGTCTCACAAAACTAAGAAACATGGACTCGAAACCTCAACTTCAAAACTTTTCAAGTGTTCACACCCAAACTGCTGGAAAGTACTTCACAATAAATTTGCTTTACAGAGACATATATCAACTGTTCATTTAGTTGCCAGACCCTTCAGCTGTTCATTTCCGAATTGTAACAAAACGTTTGCGGAAAAAGCGGCTTTGAAAACCCATATTCGGCTTCACACCGGAGAGCGTCCCTACAAATGCACTGTGGACAACTGTAATAAAACTTTTTCTTTTCCCATCCAACGAGCTAGACATTACCAAGCCGAGCATTGTAATTAGTGTATTATAGCTTACATGATCCATTTTTGTAGTTTTGTTTTTAAATTATTTTAAAAATTAAATTGTATTCAAGTTTTTTTAAAATGAGTGATGCACACTTATTAATTATTAGGTGGGCTGCACTTTTAGTTAGCTCGCATTCGCATTGCATTAATTTAAAACAATATTCATAATGTATTGTGTTGATGTATGTTTACGTGTTAAAATTTTTCTACAAAGCATTCTTGAATAACTAGTGACTCACAATTCAGAAATGATTTTAAAATTCTGATCTACGAATAAATTGTAATTTACGTTTGGGTTGAGAATTGGGATACACATGACAGTGATGTCAGTATTTATTTTACCAATGCATCAAGGGTAAAGAATCATTCTGATAGCAGTAGTCGAACGTCCTTAAGTCCTTCTAAAGTCATTTTGACGTCCGTCGCAACAGTCAACGTGCTGTTTCTAGGTAATTACATCTTCTTACAAAACAAATTGAATTTCAATTTTGCGCATTTAGAAAGCTTTTTATAAATATTGGTACAGTCTTAAATTTTGATCCATCGTTAACACTGGAGACAAATGGGAGTACCTACCACAATTACAAGCCTTTCCCTAAAGCTTTAAAAGATTAGTGCATACCAAATCCAAGACTAAAAGTGCATATAATGCACAAATAATAAGTTCCGTACTGCATAATTAATGCATATAATTCCAAAAACAAGATTGCACAAGCTGCATCATTAAGTTCTTTTATTGCAAAATTATTGCATATTCCCAGGAACAAGACTGCATAATTTTGAAAACCTTAATGCATAGTTTTTTTAAACAAAAGTACATAATGCATAATGTTGATCACCTTACAGATTAGATAAGGCATATTTCAAGGTGCTTGCTAGTATTTGAACAACACCTAGGGAAAAGATAAAGAATCTGTTGGGTCGAATTGTATGTATATTTACGTCAGCGCGAGTAAAAAAAAAGGTTGACGAGGCGTTGCAATTGCAATGTGCACCACCTGGTATGGTAATCTCATTTTGTAATGCATCCTTGCTACACCCAGTTTCTATTGGTCCCATCGAATTTTCAAATTTCCAACAGCGCGAATAGTACAACATAGTTTTTGATTTACCAATACATTTGTGATTACAATAATTAAATCTATTTATTAAGTGAAACAAATAACAATAGTGAATTATGATAAACATTATTGTGACATTAAATCATCGGAGTGTTGTGACGAGCACTGGTCGTCATCACTGTCTTCACTACTATCTGTCTGACAGCCCTTTAAATTAATAACAAGTCTGCTGTCGGCAGCTGTTAAAATGTCATCAGTCAATTGGTCTCGTTCCCACATTTCTTTTTCTATTTTTATGGCACGAGAACAGCAAGAATCCCATAGTTCAGGTGTTATTCCCCTTATGACGTCGACTGACAACTTAAATATATTTTGTATTCCACCTGTCTTATTTTTTTTAGCTATTTCTTGTTTAGCCTGTGCCCAAACGAGTTCGATTGGATTGAGCTCGCAATGGGCTACAGGAAGCCACAAAATTTTAATTTCCTTTCCGCTTTCTTCGGCCAGCACCTCAACTAGAAACTTGGGTTCAACTGGGTATTTATTAGACAGTTCGATCAGTGTTCGCTTTGTCAGGGATTTAAAGTCATTAACAGCATCAGGAAGAGGAATTTGCCTATCTTGCAATGACTGAATAATAAGGTCCTTTCTCCAGTATGCCCTAGGCATGATAGTACTAGCTACCTGTAAGGTTTTAAATAGTCACAAATAGGTAATCAATTATCTATATTACTTTGTATTGATTACTGGGCACTCACTTTACAGTTCGTAGTAGTAAGATGTTAAAATGCTACTATAACTGTTACCCTTTTTCTATGATACGGTGCCCTATCCAGTACTATCACACTTTTGTCAGGAGCCGCCGTTACAAGTTTTTTGAACCAATCCAAAAAATGATCACTGTTCATTGAACTGTGATAGTCTTTACTATCTTTTTTTGAAATAAAAATATCCTCTGCTTCCCTAATGAATCCCATGTTACCACCTGCGTGATTGATAATAACGCGCCCTGCACCACCTTTGACCATAAATCCACCTTAAATGAAATGAAAAACAAGAATTACATTCAACATGACTGAACATATTATCCTGTACTAGAGCCCTAATAGTTTAGTGAGCAATTACCTGTGTTACCCTGAAAATCCTGTAAAACCTTGTTGTTTGTAAATTCGCGAAAATTTTTTCTCTCCTCTTTTGGAATCAAAAGCTGCCAACATCGAGAAGGGGTCATTTCTGGGCTGGCCCAGGTTTCATCTGTGTAAATGATGTAGTATCCCTTCTCTCGTAAACTTTTAATAGATCGTAAATATAACTCTCGTTGAGCAACTATGTCACTGCGTTCTAGAAATACAGGTTTTTTGCCGAGACGCCGATATCTAAACCCACATTTATTCTTTAGCCAACTTCTGAAAGTAGTGTACCCCACCCTGGGAAATAAATCATCCTTCAAACATTCATTCAAAATAGTTTTCACTGTTGGGTACTCCTTTCGGACGTAGAACTGAAGGACTATTCGGCGAATTACGCTAATTGTAAAACCATCACAGTCTATTTCACGAAGGTTTTTATTCTTTATTTTAGTTTTTTGACATTGCGGAGATGAAGCGGGGGTTTTATTTTTCCTGACTTCCGTTTCAACTTTGCTTTTTGACACGTTACATAGATTAGAACAAACTTGTGTTACATTCTTATACTTTTTAAGTAAATCTCTATAATCTACTTGTGACTCTAGTTCCCATTTTAACTCTTCTAAAAAGCCATGAACATTTAAAATGACTTCGTTAGATTTCTGTTTACTACCAAGCTTTGGCTTGTGTTGGTTGGACTTAGGTTCACTATTTTCACTACTCATATTTGATGTCACTAAATTCTACAATTAGCACTAATTACGATTAGCTAACTACAAAGCACAAAACGTAAAACGTAAAACCGGTAATGTTGCCTCTTAGAAACAAAACAATGTTATATGCAATCAGACATGGCTATCTTCCCTCCACTGCTCTATTACTCAGTGGTACCGCAGTCATTGAGTAATAAAACAAGGAAGATTCACAGACGTGGGTACCACTTAGTGGTACAAAATGCAAAGGAAATGCCCTGCCAACCTTTTTTTTTACTCGCGCTGACTAGTACACTGGATGGGATTTGACCGATTATTTGTACTATTAAATTATTCACGTATATACGCGGAACAAGTGCACACATAAAATAATGAAATAAAACTAGACTTCAGTACAGAATATAAGTATCTACGTATAATTAGTACTTAGGCATTATAAGGTCTTCAAAATTATGCAGTCTTGTTCTTGGGATTATGCAATAATTTCGCAATACAGAACCTAATGAGATGCAGTTTATGCAATCTTGTCTTTGGAATTATGCATTAGTTATGCAGTACCGAGCTTATTATTTGTGCATTATATGCAAATTCTTTTTCTTGGATTAAGTATGCATTAATATTTTAAAGCTTTAGGGAAAAGGCTTGTAATTGTGGTCGGCTAATGATCGTCGCACCCCCATTTGTCTCCAGTGTTAGCGATTTATCAAAATGAACGGAACAGGTTATGAATCTTCGGGTATTAGACTTATATAAGACTATAGAAGGTGTGCTAGATTTTGACTGATTTTGGCGCTGATTTTGACGTCCATGGTAAACATTTGCAAACATTATTAACAAATTTAAGAAAGAAACCCATTAGAAACACATTGTAAACAAATTGAACAACCAAACCCATTAGAAACTAGAGACGCATGATAAGCAGGTTCGAAACGGATTAAAAACATGTTACAAACCTATTAGAAACATGTTAGAAACCTATTAGAAACCTATTAGACACCCATCAATGGGTTCTCAAGTGTTGTTATTGTATTGTTAATTATATTGTTGACACTTTCACAACTTAATTTCTTTTTGTGATACAGAAAGATTATTGTACTGTAAAAACAATAAAAATCAAAATTCCATCACAGTTAACCAGCACTGCCCTAGCCTATTAACCCACCGTAGTCATAGCTTTATTTAATTATGTATGTACGTAAATGATTTTGATATTAGAACATTAAATTTTCAGAAGCATAGAACGCGAACTGGGATTTCAAAAAGCGTATTACAGAATATTATTATACTAAGGTCACGTGCACACAAGTCCATGTAGATAGCCGTATTTTAACGGGTTATAGTGCAAAGTGCCGACCCAAATTGCATCGTTTCTCGTTGCATCGTTGTCCAATCTGTGTATACATCTACATTTCCAACTCTCATTCTAGGAACTGCTAACATCAGTTGGTCTCTTTAATACACATCGTCCAGGCAAAACGAGGTCAGCCCTGGGAATAAACTCCCAATGCTGACCTCCCCACCTATTAAATAGTAACGGGCCTAAAAATGCCCCACAATCGTACAAATTGTAAAGGTAGTTTATGCGAGGCTCCTAGCAGTTATAAGGAGCCTCTTCACTATTTTCCACCAATCGTCTCAGACAGTATAGCGATTGATTAAACATCAAACACTCGCACTAGCTCAGCTACTAAAGAAATCTCAAAATCTCAAAATTTATTTTCTTCGGATCTCATTTGCATTGTTAGGTCGTACAGCAACGAGGACCGCAACATTGCTTGAATAAAAGTCTAATTTGGGAATTAAAAAGCAGTAACTATAACGGCTATAAATAATATCAACCCAACTCGTTCACAAATATTTGCGTATAGTTTATAGAATCATAATTTTCAAAAGCTCGTCCTTGTAATTTAGTGCGCACTACTACGAAGAGTAATATAGTGGTTTTTACCATGTCGACCTGCTCACGTATGATCAGCAGTCTGAAGGGCGCCTCTTTGAAATTCTCTTGTGTCAACCAGTCAAGGGTTGTACAATGTAGCCTAAGAGGGATTTACACCCACACCCGTGACACGGGAATAAAGATTTTTGACGAAAATGTGAAAAAAATAAACTCTCAGGGCCCCCGGCTGCCCTGCTACATCCAGAGCTCCCCGGACATCAGTCAGAAGGAAGTGGAAGACATGTACGAAGCATTCCCGAAAATCATCCAGGATTTAACGAGTTGGCCCGCTACAGCAAAGTTTCCTCTGGGGAATCAAAGGACGAGAGAAATGCTGGAGTATGTTGTACCCTGGGAACCCACGGCGTAAGTATAGTTTGTATGGTTCGTATTACTTAAATTATTTTGGTAGGTATACTGAAAGTTCTTAAAAACTAATGTTCCGTACATTTTTACTGTATTAATTTATTATTAGACTAATTCTAACATCATGTTGGTTAAAATGGTTTTGCTCTTCGATTAGTATTAGCCGACAAAACGTTCTTGAAAAAATCGGTTTTTGTAGAAGTGTTGGCAGTCTACATAGGCCACATTCTAAACTTTTCTTCAACAAACTGATTTAAAACTATTAACTAAAGCAGTGTTCAATTTCATTGCAAAAAACAAAGGAAATGTTTAAAAAATAAAGACCACGAAATTCAACCATGGGAGTCGCACAAAATATAGTCAAAAAGGTTAATTAGATTAGAATTAAATACAGTACCGTTATTAACCTCACTCACTCCTTACACTTACAGGGCTTCCAGTGACCGTGTCAGGTCACAAAGGTCAATCGTGAGCATTAAGCGGGGATTCGAGAAAAAGTATCTGTTACCAATAGTTTGTGCTTTTTCAGGAAACAGTCCCCAATCGTTTATATAATTTTACTCACCGTAGTAACTGTCACCAATAGTTTGTATTGCATACGTTGACTGTACTAACTTTACTAACTGCCCCAAAGTGCTTTTAATAACTGTCGCAAAGTAAAAATGATTTAAATTAGAATTCAACATTTATTTTTGAACTGATTTAAACCAGGAATTCATCACATTTTCAAACTGATTTAAACTAGAATTCAACAATTTTAAACTGATTTAAACTAGAACTCGACAATTTTAAACTGATTTAAACTAGAATTCAACAATTTTAAACTGATTTAAACTAGAATTTAACAATTTCAAACTGATTTAAACTAGAATTTAACAATTTCAAACTGATCTTAACTGGAATTCAACCATTTAATCTGATTTAAACTAGAATTCAACAATTTCAAACTGATTTAAACTAGAATTCAACAATTTCAAAATGATTTAAACTACAATTCAACAATTTAAATCTGATTTAAACTAAAATTCACCAATTTTAAACGGATTTAAACTAGAATTCAACAATTTCAAACTGATTTAAACTAGAATTCAACAATTTCAAACTGATTTAAACTAGAATTCAACAATTTCAAACTGATTTGAACTAGAATTCAACAATTTCAAAATGATTTAAACTAGAATTCAACAATTTCAAAATGATTTACACTAGAATTCAACAATTTCAAACTGATTTAAACTAGAATTCAACAATTTCAAACTGATTTATAAACTAGAATTCAACAATTTCAAAATGATTTAAACTAGAATTCAACAATTTCAAAATGATTTAAACTAGAATTCAACAATTTTAAAATGATTTATAAACTAGAATTCAATAATTTCAAACTGATTTAAACTAGAATTCAACATTTATTTTTGAACTGATTTAAACTAGGAATTCATCTCATTTTCAAACTGATTCAACTAAAACCTGATTTAAACTAGAATTCAACAATTTAAAACTGATTTAAACTGGAGTTCAACAATTTAAAACTGATTTATAAACTAGAATTCAACAATTTCAAACTGATTTAAACTAGAATTCAACAATTTCAAACTGATTTAAACTAGAATTCAACAATTTCAAAATGATTTAGAATAGAATTCAACATATTTTTGAACTGATTAAACTAGAATTCAGCATTTTACTAACTGGCTGAAAGGACTATTATTGATTAATTGACTTTACTAACTGCCCCAAAGGGCTTGCAGACCAAAAGGGCCAAGTTTATGGTAATGGTGAACGAAAATGTAAAACGTACCTTGTCGTGTCTTTTTTCGTTTCACTTCACTTTGTAAGAAAACGTTTGGCATAGCCAATAGCGTTTCAGTGGGTGGTGTGGCCTGACTACAATGAAGTTGGAGCACGAATGTCAAATCGTATCTGTCCCGAGCCTTACTAGTTTACTGTTGCTTTGAGTAACCTTTTTTGCTGCGGTGACAGGTTTACAAATTATAGTCGTTAAGGGTTTATTATTATGCTCTTAAATGGTGAATTTGCGTTGGGCCAAAAAAATGTTTGGAGACAGTATGTTAAGAACAGGCGTTTATACAATTAATTAATCATATTTTTCGGGAGAAGTATTATTTTCAAAAAACAAGTAGAAGGTTGACAAGACTGGCAGTAAGGTCAAATAGTGAACCAATAAATCCGATTTGGTTAAATTGGGTCTCAGTTGTCAATGTTTCTACTTGCGAGTTACAGTGCGGCCCAAACAATGATGGCGGACCGATTCTATGCGAGACGGCGAAGACTGGGTAATAAAATGGTGTCTGAAGAAGACGAGAAAGAGCGCTACGAACGTGCTCATCAGCTGGCCTGGTGTCTTGAGCTGGTATTTAAAGACCCACCCTTTAACTCTGAACGCAGCGTCTCATACTGGGCATGATTCTTATTGAAATTCCGTGAGGGCTCTGCTGACTGACCATGATTTAATAAAAACAAATCAGTAGACCCGCTTTTATGAATGACGACATCATGGATGGAAGCGACAAGAGGAATAGTCTTCCCTGCTGGAATACTCTCCCACACATCGGCTTGGGGGCAGTAAACGACTCGGCTTTAATGTCACAAGGGGGCTACTGTCTCCTCCACAAGTACTTTGGCCACGAGGACTTCTACTCCCCCTTGTTAAAGCAAGTCTACGATTGCATGCTGGTCACGGAAGTGGCTCAAAATGAGCTGAAATTACTAAATTTGTCATTTAAGGAAGACGCGTAAGTATTAGATTAGATGCTTATATGCAAATCACGGGCCACGGGTAAAGAAACATTGTGAAGCAAATGCAGTTGTCGCTTTGAATCTCTCTATGTATGTAAATACTGACAAGATTGTTGACGTCTATTTATTTTTATTTGGGTTTAAAAGTCTAGATCACAAACTCTTGGAAAACTTTATAGGCGTAAAAGGTCGTCTAAATGGCACTCTTACGAAAACTTGCATTATTGGAGCGATGTTGTTCGTAAGCCGTTACATTAATATTATTACGTAATATTAGATGTTAGAAAATAATCTATAGTATATCGTCATTGATTATTACCTATATTGATTCATTGCCGTTTTACATAGAATGGGATACGTGACTTGGAGCTGGCGAGGCAAGTGTCAGAATTAAGCTTTGAGGCCATGAATTACGCGATAATGGTGGATGACTACGCAGACTGCTTCGGAGGTGAAGACGTCAATCAGAGACAAGGGGGCGCCGACGTGTCACAGGGAAGCCAAACGTGGCTTCTCTTTAAAGCCGTCGAGTTGTCAACTCCAGAACAACGTCAACGATTGAAGGTTGTACTCCCTTGGGGGCCTTCCAAGTATGACGTCATAGAAATGACTTTTTGAAATGTGCAAATACCATGGTTTACACTTTTTTTTAAATGTCCATATATTGTGTTTAACACTCTTTTAAAACGTCAAAGCCAAGTTTCAACATTTCTGAAACGTGTAAATATAGTGTTTACGGCTTTTTTAAAACGTTAATATCAAGTTTTGCTCTTTTTGAAATGTGTAGATAGCCTGTTTTACACTTTTTTCAAACACTATTTTAATTTTTCCTTTTTTTCTTCAAAGCTCTTTTAAAACCTATGATCCAAAATCCTATGACGTCATAGTTGCAAGGCTCCTTAGCTACTAGCTTTAACACCCACATGCCCCACAGCTACATGCTGCGAAAGAAAAAGTTGTACTTGAGCACTTATAAAACTACAACAACCATTATTTACACCTTTTGTGAATGCTTAAAACCACTGTGTACACTTTTTGGAAGGAACTGTATAAAACATTGGTTATTTGGAACTAGTACCATAGTGAATTTATTACAACAATGACTCTATCCACAGATTAACTATGGGAAGAGTGATCCGGTCTCCATTCAAAATGTCCTCGGAATCTACAAGGAACTCAACATTAAAGAAATAGTCTGGAACATGGCGGAAGAGACTCATGGAAAGGTATTGGAAAAAATAAACCAGCTCCACGGAAATGAAATCCCAGCCAATATTTTCATCGGTCTCCTCAACCACTACAGTGGTGTTAGTCAAGGGACTTTAGCCCGGGCTTAACGATGTGTTAAAATTTAAAATATAAATATGTGTAACTGTTCTGTTAGTACTGTAACTGTAGTACTTGTACTGTACTGTTTACTGTAGTAAAAACCGATTTTTGTCACATATTTGAATAAAGAGGGTTCAACTTGAAAGCGCGGAAAGCTTAAACATTTTGTGGGGCAACCAATTTTGTTCTGTAGATATTTTCTTTTCTCGTCTCGATCTCTTTCATTTCTGATTTGTGATTTCTCTTTTATTCTCTCTCTAATCTATCACCACTTTTGATTTCTATCGCGTATCTTATTTGAATTTGTGAATTTACATGGCAACGGCATCATCATGAACTTTTGTTTATTTTTAATTTGGACGAACTGGTACAATCGTACAATACGCTTTGAGCATATAGCAAACGAGTAATTCAATTCAAATTGAGTTATTTCAGTTAAACTGCACTACTTCATACTGGAATGAACACGAGATTTATCCATTGCAAAACAGGTTTGTTAATTTCTGCAATTAGTTAATTATGCAAAATGTGTCAAACAAAAATCATCGTGTGGTTTGTGTGTAAATTGTGCCAAGGCTCCTTTGGACAAGTTGACGCCTTCATTGAGCACAAGAAACAAAAGCATTTCACCCAATTTCAAAACACCACAAGCATCGTCTTCGAGGAGAGCGAACAAAGGTAATTCAAAAGTGTAACTATTTTATTTTTAATTATAATAAATAATATATATTTAATTAATATAGTGTTATTTGTTTGAATAAGTTTCAGGTAGGTTGATAGGATGGGTATGGGTATGTTAACTAAACGGTTGTTGAATTTTTGAACGTTCACAGCTCTCTGTACCCTGTAATTACAAGTGATGGGGACCATCAGCTTGCAGACGAAATTAGTGAACCATCGATTAAAATAGAAGTGCACGATGATGATCCCAGTTATCCGTTCAGCTCTGAAATCATTGACGAACCAAAATTGGACCTTGTTGAACCCAAAAGCGAGCTCATCACTTTTGAATCCGAAGTAAATGGCGACGGTGAAAACAGTTTCTTTGGTTTGCAGCAACCAGAACCAAATCCCTACGTGCTTCTTAAACGACTGACGACAGACGAAATCCAAAGGGCTTTATTCCCTCAGCATCAGCCCACACTTTTAAAATGTGAACAGACAATTTTTGTAAACAATTTAGATGATCCCAATTCATCAGATGCCGACAGTAATGCAATTGACCACAATGGAGTTCAAAAATCAACAGAAATACCACCTACCACAACTATCGGAATTTCCACGGAACGTGTCCACCAGTTTGAATGCAAATTATGTTCAAAACAACTTGAATCCGCTGCACAACTGAAAATACACGTGGGAATCTGTTGATACGGGAATAACTAAGGGGAAAAAGGTCAACTTACGGAGTTGACAGGTCGGGGTAGTTGGTGTGAACACTGGTG
>JAQFZC010006169.1:0-12918 GCA_034695205.1 Dicyrtoma fusca
TTTTGCATTTTTTGATCCATAGCTCTGGAAGTTCTACTATTTCTCGTCCGACTGGTTGAAAAGATCGCACCTGGACTTTTTGGCAAAGTGTATTTAGTCAACTCTTCAAAGCTATGCGTCACCCTCTTCAACACCGTGAAACGAATGGTGACCCTCAGCACAGACATTTGTATTTTGGACTCAAACGAAGAGAAGTGGAAAGCAACTCTGAGGCAGTTTATTCCCGAAGAAGGAATCTGTCCACACTTTGGTGGCGTACTCAAGAAAGTTGTCCAAGTCTGAATTCCCCTCAGCGGAGAAGATTAAGACTGAATTAATAAAATAAGTAAGATTCCTCAGAAACTAGTCACTGTGTTGAATTTTCATCAAGTCAAGTATAATTACTTCCTCTCAGTCTTTGTCAGTCAAGCGCATATATGTATATTTATTGTAAATTAGATCGAATAGAATTAGTATTTAGTCTTAAAATTGTAAGTTTTTATATTTTGATAAAGTTTTTGATGTCCTTGTGTAATCTGATCTGTGAATCATTGAAATAAACGCAAGTTGTATTTTCCAGTTACAGCACGTAATACTTTTTTCAGCACTAAAATGAAGTCACACTTTATCTAAGAATACTACTAATTCATCGTACAGGAGGTATGTACTAAATTACCTTAAAAATTTTATACTCTATTAATTTCAGTACGTTTCCTGTCGGGAAACTAGTGCACATTTTTTCCCACTCAGCTTAGCCAAAGCATTAAGTATTGTAATCAGTGCAACGAAAAGTAAAATCCAACCTTGTCAACTGCAACTGCCTTTGTCTGAATACTCAAAATATTCGTTATTTTTCCTTGCAAGTCGTTGCCAAATTAATTGAGGCTAAGGTCTATTTCATGCTTGTATAACGAGCTAGGCAATGTTACCAATTATTACATTCCTAATTCTCTTTCATCGCATTCAAAGTCAGGGTCAGCAAGAGAACTACTTATGTGTTTTAAACAAATTCACAAATCCACTGAAAATAGACAGGAGAAGCAAAATATCCTGCAAGTAATACCCATACTTAAGCGGAAAATAACTAAGTCTAAGTATGTAGGTACGTACATATGTATACAATCAGTTATCAGTAGTGCAGAAACTTCACAGACGTAAATGTTGCTTACTACAGTACATTCATTATACATACACAAATAATGACACGATAATAATTTGTTAGTACCTATTAGTTACAATAGGCTGTGGAGTTACTACAATATAGGGGTGTTCAAGGGTCCCCGAGCAGAAGTATTATGACGGATCTTATAAGAGATTCGTTTGTATTTGTAAGAAAGCGTAAGATCTAATAAGAATCAATTCAATCATCATATCACTTCATTTTCGAAATCAAGTGTTAAGTTTCCAATTACCTTTTTTGATTATTATTTTTTTTTGTACGTACTCCTCCCGTTGCGTAGCAACTAGCGTTATAATTAAATTAAAAAACGGTTACGGTTACGGTGTTCTAAAAGTGACTAGCACAATCAGGACCCTACGCTTCTCCATCTTAATTCAGCAGGACACCTGTGTTTAGTGGGACCGTGCAGCTTGAAAGCATTTAAGTCCATACTAATATCAGCCTTTATTTAACTACAAATTGTCTAAAATGGACCAGAAAAGTCACTGACTAGATACGTTTAGGAGCTACAGATTGTTTTACAATGGATTACGAAGGGAATCCATTAGTAAATCGCTTTAGTTAAGCAGCGGTACTAAAACACTCGAATCCATTCAATGAGTGATTTTATTGTGTCCATTAGTAAGTACATGGAAAATAGACGTTATGGAAAAAATTGTTATAATTATGTATGTACATACGTATAAGTCCGATGCCACAAAAGTTTGGATCGATTTAATTAGCTGACACATTTCGGTAGCTATATACATTTACATTTACTTTAAGTTGGCACATTTCCTTTTACAGACTGCTTCTTCACTGTTTACACTATAATAATAGAGTGTCCTTTACAAACTATTTTTCTAATGAGGTAGCTGATACTTAAGGATTGAATGTAGGTAACTGCAGTATTTATGTGCTAAACTCTTTCACTGGACTGCAGACAAAATCAATACGGAACTATAGTTATCGACAAGCTAAACCTTGAATTGAATCATTTTAGCACTTTCGTTATCATTATACCCTTGCCCAGTATTTGCGCAGTATTTGCTTTACTGGCCATGACGAAGAAAACGAAGAATAACACCAAAATCTTCCATTCTAATCATATGCTGTTATTAATTACATTTAGATACCAATAATTCTTAATGGCATCGTCAAATTAATGGTGGACTGTCTCACAATAAGTGGGGTCTGAACGAATAATGAACACTTATGACGAGTATCTCCGTAGCGTCTTATCTTTGACATCTGGTACTTAACGTCAACTTTGTAAAATGGATTGCCACAAGCTTTTGCCACCCGAAAATGTATTGTGTGGAATTTCCTGCAAATGTAAAAAAGAGCGTCTCACGTAGTTTTTAATATTTGCCGATTTTAATAGCAAGTGTATTAGACTTAAATGTAAATAACTTAAGTCTTTGATACACTCCCAGGATACTATTAAGCCCATTTATTTAGTACTCTGTTCCCAAATGACCCTGTCATCACACCAATCACCCATCAAACAAAATTCGTCTCAGACTCGTTCATTCAAATTCCATTACTCAACATCGACATACTGTATAATAAATATTCACAAGTTGATCACGTCTACAGGATGACATAGGTACCTAATATAATTACATTCTGCAAGGCGATATATTTTAACCCGTATTTTAGTTGTTAGTGTTAGTATTCATACGGTCTTTTACAAACATGCTCGAAAATTCAAAGAACAAAGTTTTAAAGTTGAAGGAAGTCTTCGAAGATCCGAGTCAGTATCTGGAGATTTACTTCCGGGTAGGTTACTATCTTTGTGTTGCTCCTTTTCGATTACAGGAAAAATCTTCATCATCCCTGAAAGCCACGGACAGGTTTACCATAAGGCGGCATGTCGTCCAGCAGGTAGTTCTACACTTGATAAAAACAATAAAATAACCTACAAGTATAATCATTACATTTATTTACTTCAGAAATTAGTATGAACATTTGTCGAAGCATCCAAATTGAAGAAGCTGTTCAAACATTATTGGGCATTAATAATACGAAAAACGTTGATATTTCGACTTTTTATTGTAATGTTCCTATGATTATTTGTATTTTTAGATTGTTTTTGCAATTTAACTAATTGCTAGTGTACATTATTTGTATTGTGTAGATATTGTGTTACATGGTGTATGCATGGAGTCTGTATAAATACATTCCTTCGGTGTACTCCACAAAGTTCAACCGAACGAAAATATCCAGTTTTGATGCCGTGGCACTTTTGACCAGCTTTGTACTCAGAAGTTGCTTCATATACTTCATGACGACTAGACAGGCTGACATTGTAACCATCGTAAATGCAATAAACGGAGACCAGCTGCTAGAAAGAAGGTCTGCCGTGTCCAGCCCCCATTCTCATAAAAGGAATAGTTACAAGGTGAATAGTTAAAACTAAATAAGCTAATAAAGTCATTCTTGAAAGAAACTGGATTGAATTAACTTAAGTATCCAGTTCATGTTTAAATCACTACTAAATTAATATTTCACTTAGATTATTGGTTGCAAAACTTATTTTAACACTGCACTGATAACTATAAACAACTAAAAGTGTTGCCTTGCATTTAGATTTCCTTTGTGCTGGGAGCTCTAATTGTATTCTACACCTGCATCGGCGTTCTATACATTATTATAGGAGTCACTGTCATCGAACTGTCGAATTGGAGTCCACAGAATGTTTGGGCAGCCTATGTTGGTCAAGCAAAGTTTAATATTTTCTTGAAAGAAAGAAACGATGCTGTACAGTTCAACGATATCACCTGTTTGAACACTATCGGCACAAGTTTTTACATTATTTTTACCTGCGCTAACCGAATTTTAGCCTCTTTTGTGGATATTAGTTTTCTCATTGTTTCATTATTATTCCTTCACCTTGCCAGAGATTTTCAAAGGTTGATGAAAGAGACACCACCAGCTTGCGACGATCAGGCAGCAAACTACGTAACTATTACAGCAACAGATGACAGATAATTGATTACGGTTAGGTTAAAAAACGTAAAATCTGATACGAGGTATCATTCATTTGTTTTTACAATAGGTAATCAACAGATTTTGGCAACTGCGTCACTTCGTAAACGAGAAGGTGAACAAGGTTTATGGACCCATGATAGCTTGGTGGATGATGGAAGGGATTCTGTACTACTCTTGCTATCTGCATTCAATATTTGGTGAAGCAAATCGAGTGAAACAATTTCGAAATATTATCTATATTTCAAATTTTATTGCTACACTACTGGTCGCTTGTCACGCTCACTACAAGGTGAGCTGTATCATTTACCGCTTCATTTTCGCCAAACAATTTAGGCTAAAACATACTCCGTTGACGCCTGAAGCTATGTACATAATAATTATTGTAATAATTTAATCCAGGTTTCTGGAATGAGGGCGTGGATTTTGGAACGACAGTACACACTAAAGAAAAAGGACCCAGATTTAAGTACAATTCTAAGTACTTTGTCCCCGTGTGACGTTGGAATTAGATCTTTCGGGTTTTTTACGGTCACGTATAAGTTTATTGGGACAGTAAGCTTTGTAGAATATTTGAACTTTAAATATTTTCTCTTTCAATAAGACATCTATAAACTAATAAATCATTTTGATTGTGATTTTTCTTTTAGATCACAAACGTCATCATAACTTACGCGGTGATCTTACTCCATTTTCAATCGGATGGAGATCAACCTATTTTCTTTTACGGATACAACAATATCTTATAAATTCAATTTCCCTAGACATAAAAATGCACTTCTTCAACGGTTCATGGAACTACTTTTCTTTAATACGGATGTACCGCGAAGTTATGACTATGAAATTTTGTCGGATATTTAGAAAATTAATGTTCTCATGAGATGTGCTTGCTTCCTCTCGTCGTATAATAACCACCTCAACTACGAACATTAGTTTACACAAAATCAAATTCGCAACAACATTGTTGTCATTATCATGGAAATATCGAAAGTACGATTCAAGCTGTCTCCATTTTTTGTCTTGAACGTAAAAGTGCGCTTCATACAGTCTTTATTTATGCCACAAAAGCAAAGCAATTACTTTAAATTCTTCTGTTATTTAAAATGTGAAAAATACTGATTTTCAACAATAAAAGTATAAATATTACGCAGATTATATGAACTTACTAATTATGTTATTATTTATTACTTTACGTAAACGATAGCTTTTACTTTTAACTAATTTACCGATATAACGTTTCAGCAATATTTAGCCGAACTGTTGGCAAACAGGATTGGAAGTACAGTTTCATTTCACATTTAGTACTTAGTTTTGAACCGAATAGAGCCTGGATATTGGCACTTATTTTTGGTCCTTTCCAAAAAAACGCTCAAAACTCATTATAAATACAAATACGCATATAGAGAACTTACCAAATCTGAATTTCATACGGGTGCTTTATTGAAGGGCATCTTGACCGGACACAAAAAATGTACTATTTCTGCCAAAACCCAAAGACATAACAATTATATTCCAATGCCTTTGAAATTATATATTTTTTGTCACGAAGTCTGCATCAATATTTATATCCCAAAAGAAACTGAAATTAAGTCCGGTGCAATATGGTTGCCACAGTAGACATTCTGTCAATCTCGCACAAGGCGCTCACGACTTTCTCATACTCAACTGGCTTACTTACCTAATGTGTGTGGCTATTTGCTATTCAGTTTTTCTTGGTCTCGTGATAGTAAACCCATGACACGCGATTCTGATGGTTCACGCCTGAAGTGGTCTACCCCGTGTTAGCATTACAGGAACCGTTAGCCATGTATATGTATTTGTAGAGAGGTCGGAATGGTTCGGTCCGTGGGTCAAAACCTTGCTCAAGTAATACATTCATTTGGTTTGTATCGTCGTCCGTAGGCATGCAATAAACCAAAGGATTCTCATTACACTATGAATAATAAATATATTTGAGTGTGTACGAGAGTTTGCATACGAGTGTGTTTTCTCTCGTGGACTTTTCCGCAAGGAACCACGCTTGTGGATCAACCTACAATACAGTCGCCAGGGACTGAGACGCTCGTGGGCTACGACATATACGTATATCCTTAAAAATTCTCCGGATTTGCTTCAGGCACGGGGCGAAGTAGACTTTACATAGGATAGAGCAGGACACTTGGTACAGAGCAATGTCGGCAATTCAAGGAATCCATTAATCACATACTAGGAAATAGCATCGTAAAGTATCTTAAAAATTACCATGTTGAAACATGAACAAATACAAGGTACCATATGTATAATTGTAGGTTTACCTTTAATTTACCCTTTATCCATTGTGCCTAATTATTTGAAGGTATTTTTAAACCAACTTTATTATTGTAAAAGGCCCCCACAAGTATGACCCGATGTAATTGCGTCAATACTTCCTGCTTGCGTCTGCAAATTGATGTTAGATCAACCTTGCAAGTTTGTCTGAACAATTTATTAATGATTGTTTATCACGAATGTACTTAGTATGCCTCCAATTACAATAACAAAGTAACTTCCGTAGGGGATATTTATTGCCGTTTTTGCACGCCTCGCGTTTACATATTTTATGTAAAGCAAATTAAATAAAAGAACAGCTGCATTTTCTCACGTTTCATACGTGAGTCACTCACTTCATTTAATGATACCACTTGCCAAATTTTATGGAAAACAATGTGAATTGGATAAATGTAGGAAAAAATCAATATCACAAATTCGTTTGCCCAATAATTTTCTCAAAGTTGCAGTAAATTCAGTTTTCAAACTGTTCGTGATCGTGTTTAAGTTCTAGCATACCGCTGAAAATGGTGCACTTGCAAAAAGTAAGCGCTGCTAGTATGTTTAAACAGTCAAAGAACAGCGTTTACAAGTTCAAACTACCCTTCGAAGATCCTAACCAATATTTAGAGACCTACTTTAGAGTGGGTTACTACCTTTGTGTTGTACCTTTCCGGCTAGTAGAAAACACTTCCTCAGCATCAGACAAAGATAGATTTGTCCTAAAGCGGAACGCAGTCCAAAGGGTAATCAGTAATTAGATGTACACAATCAACAAAATAAAACTAAGTTTCAACGATACTATTCTCTAATGTCCTTTACGATTTATAATTTGTGTATTTGAAGATGCTGTGCTACATGGTGTACATCTGGAGTCTGTACAAATACATCCCATCCGTGTACTCGACCAAATTTAATCGTACCAAAATATCCAGCTTTGATTTGGTTGCGCTTCTGACCAGCTTTGGACTCAGAAGTTGCTTCATATACTTTATGAAGACTCGACAATCTGACATTTTAAACATTGCTAATTCGATTAATGGAGATCAGCTACCGGAACGGAGATATAGTGCTAATGTCCTAGCCCTTAAAAGGAATACCAATAAGGTAAATAAAGCTAAGATTACAGTACTATAACGTAAGAAACTGACCAAAACGAATTTTCCAAAAAACTTAAGATAAGCAGCAATTGCAACGAACAATTGGACAAAGCGCATTTGTAATGTAAATCTTTTTAAGCTCATAATTTTGATTTGAAACAATTATTTTAGATCTCTTGGGTAGTGGGAGCGCTGGTTGTATTCTACACCTGTATTGGCGTTGTATACATTGTACTAGGGATCACTGTCATTGATGATCCGTCAAAGCGGACCCCGAAGAACATTTGGGCAGCCTACGTCGGACAAGCAAAGTTCAATTTTTTCTTAAAAGAAAGAAACGATGCTGTTCGGTTCGAAGATATCTCTACTATTGATTTTATTGGCACAAGTTTTTACATTATTTTTAATACAATTAATAGAATTCTAGCATCTTTCGCGGATATTAGTTTTCTCATTATGTCCCTATTATTCCTTCACCTTGCGAGGGATTTTCAACAGTTGATCAGAGAGACACCACCTACGTGTGAAGATGATGCAGCAAACTATGTAACTGCGTATTAAATACTTAGCCTAGCGACATACAGTTGTTAACAATTAATAATTAACAGTAAATATAGCTTTTTAATTTAAAAAATATAATCTAAAACAAGTTATTATTTTCTTGTACACTTAGCTAACCGACAGATTTTGGAGACTGCGCCATTTTATAACGGACAAAGTAAACAAGGTTTATGGGCCCATGATAATTTGGTGGATGATGGAAGGGATTTTGTACTATTCTTGCTATTTGGATTCCATTTTTGGTGAAACAAATCGAGTTAAACAATTTCGAAATATTATCTACATTTCAAATTTTGTTGCTGTACTACTCGTCGCTTCTAATGCTCACTACAAGGTGAGCTTTATAGCTTATCCCTTATCTCTTCTTTCGTTCTATTGAATCAAACCAGCAGAGCCTTAATTTAGTAGTATGTATCATTAAAAAAATTGTAATTGTAAACAAATAAAACTTTGTGATTGTATTGGGAACTGCGAGAATATCTATATTTTTAAAAATGTAACCCACTTCAATGGGCTTAGATTACCAAAATACACTTGTAAATTGTATTATATTTTAGGATAACAATTTACAATATTAAGGCACTGAATCAATCTAAAGTATATTGCGTAGAAGCTGTAGTAATTTATTAGTATATATTATTAATTATTAGTAATGTTACTAATTTAATCCAGGTTTCTGACATGAGGGCGTGGATTTTGGAGCGACAGTACATACTAAAGAAAAGGGACTCAGATTTAAGCACACTTCAAGGTGTTTTGTCGCCGTGTGACGTTGGAATCAGATCTTTTGGGTTTTTTACGGTCACCTATGAATTCATTGGGACAGTAAGCTTAACATTTGAATTTTAAAATATTTACCTTTAAACTGAAATGGACTATAACTTGCATGAGTTGTTATTTTTTGAGTGCCTGTTGTTTTTGTCTGTATTCTACTGTATTCATGGTGTAGGCATCCTATATAGCTCATGTTCTCCATTAGATTTCTCCTGCACACGAGCTACGTCAATGCAATGAAATGCACGGCTGTGTATGGACTTAGATATTACTATGCTGTGCTTATATATTAACGCACTTTTGCACTGTTGAAAACGTGCAAAACCCTTTTGATGCCGCTTTGAAGTGCTGACCACTAATAGTTGTGTGCTTTTTAATTTTAGGTTGCGAACGTTATTGTAACGTATGCCGTAATCTTACTACATTTTCAAGGGGATGGGGAACAACCAATTTTCTTTTATGGCTACAACAACATCTTATAAAATGCTTCTAATAATAAAAATAAACAATAGTTCAATATGTAAACCAATGCAATGTATGTACATAATTTTGGTCTATGTATTTGCATTATTGTTTTCAGAGGTTTACAAAATTAACGTTCTCGTGCAATGTACTTGCGTATGTCTATTGCAGTTTTATTTTCTTCATCTACCAAACATTTTTAATACACAATCAAAATCAACATTTAAATAAAATTATTATCCTTGTATTTGAAAGCAAGTACTCACAAGGGAACACTCTCGATGATAAAAAGGTTTTACGTAAAACTTGCCTAAAACCAAGTAAGTATAACTCCTACGGACTTAGTAATGATTAATGTGACGATTGCAAAATGCGCTCATCGCTCACTATATCTGATGCAATTTTTAAAATTTTCCTCGAAATTTGGAAACATTTTATACAATTTAACATACAATTTTTTCAACGAAACGTGGGCCCCCAGTGGTAAAGGATTTTTCAGGTTTTTCTAACACAATGCTGAAACGTACAGAGCGTACCTATTAACGAATCAATGCTACCATTACAGATAAGTCCAAACTATATTTAACACATTATATAAAGCGCAGATCACTTCTGTGCACATTTTAAACAGTGCGTAACGTGATTTTGCACATTGTGTAACCAACCACCAAATGTGTAACTGGCACATCCAAGGATTGTCCGCAGGACACTTACAGGGAATTTAAGCGGTACTATTTTACGGAATGCCTTACAACGCGTTCTCGATTAGAACTGCAAATTCGAACTGGTAAACGGTATAATTTTAAGCACCAATAGCACGTGCTCAGTGCAAGCCCTCAAATAACAAACAAATATACTTAAAGTTTTATTTCTTCCTAAAAAATGATTTTTACTTTTTGCCAATATGATTTAAAAATAATTAAAACGCTAAAGTTCAGTTTAAGAAATAAATTAAAAACGTACTTTTTTGTTTTCTTTTTACGTGCTCTTTTGTCATATTGACAGGATTTAATTAATAAATGGTTTCACTCCATCTACGGTTTTACCCCATCTACGGATTTGCCTCATCTACGGTTTTGCCCCGTTTTACATTACATCAAATACATCTAAAATAAAGAATAATCATTAATAGAACAAATGTGACAAATGACAACAGAATTACAATTTAAACACAGTTAGAAATATAAATAGCAAGTTTTGTATCGACATGTTTCTTCCCGGAAACTCGAATGTATGAATTTTCTCAATATCGTTCTCTAACAGTTGGGAAATTATTACAGCTATAAGCCTGTTTTGCTACTTGCCACGAAATTAATTTTGTTATGAGCTTGTTATGAGACTTAGGTCTTGAATAAAATTTTTTGCCTACACTCTATTCTTTGTGCTTAATTCTGCGTGTTTAATTTCAAACCAGCTTTGTAATGTAAAAGTAACCACAAAAAGTATGACCCGATTTAATTGCCGGAATAATTCTTGCTGGCGCCTACAAATCGATGTTAGATCAACCTTGCAAAGTCTGAACAACTTATTGATGAATGCTTATCACGAATGTACATGTACATAGCATGTCTCCTACTACAAAAACAACGTAACCACCGAAGCGGGTATTTATTGCCGTTTTTGCACATATCGTGTCTACGTATTACGTAAAGCATATTAAACAAAAACAAAAGAATAAAAGGACATTTGAATTTTACTCACGTTTCTTACCTGAGGAACTTAGTTCATTTAAAGGTACATATGCCAACACGCTTTCTTTTGATTTCTCTAGAAAATAATGTGAATTAGACGAATTTAGAAAAAAACTAACGACTTTCTCGAAGTTGCAACAAAGCTTCAGATTTTGAACAGCTCGTGCTCCTGTTTAAGTTTAGCGCTGCTACAATGTTTAAACATTCAAAGAACAGCGTTAACAAGTTCAAACTACCCTTCGAAGATCCTAGCCAATATTTAGAGACTTACTTCAGAGTGGGTTACTACCTTTGTGTTGTACCTTTTCGGTTTGTAGAAAACAGTTCCTCAGCATCAGGCAAGGACAGGTTTGTCCTAAAGAGGAATGCAGTCCAAAGGGTAATCAGTAATTAGGTGTAAGCACAATAAAAAATAACAAACAAAGATAATATTCACAAAGTCCTTTATAATTTATAATTTGTCGGTTTGAAGATGCTGTGCTACATGGTGTACATCTGGAGTCTGTACAAATACATCCCATCCGTGTACTCGACCAAATTTAATCGTACCAAAATATCCAGCTTTGATTTGGTTGCACTTCTGACCAGCTTTGGACTCAGAAGTTGCTTCATATACTTTATGAAGACTCGACAATCTGACATTTTAAACATCGTTAATTCGATTAATGGAGATCAGCTACTGGAACGGAGATCTGATACTAATACTAATGCCTTAAAAAGGAAAACCAGTAAGGTAAGCTAGAAAGCTGAAATTACTCTGAAATTACTGTAATGCAAGAGGCGGAATAAAATCAGATAAAAACCGGAAAAATCATAATTTTGAGCTCAATTATTTTAGATCACGTGGATACTGGGTGCATTTGTAATATTCTACACCTGTATTGGCGTTGTATACATTGTACTAGGGATCACTGTCATCGATGATCCGTCAAAGCGCACCCCGAAGAACATTTGGGCAGCCTACGTCGGACAAGCAAAGTTTAATTTTTTCTTAAAAGAAAGAAACGATGCTGTTCGGTTTGAAGATATCTCTACTGTTGACTTTATCGGCACAATTTGTTACGTTATTTTTAATACCATTAATCGAATTCTAGCAAATTTTGTAGATATAAGTTTTCTCATTGTTTCCCTGTTATTCCTTCACCTTTCGAGGGATTTTCAACAGTTGATAAAAGAGACATCACCTACATGTGACGATCAAGCAGCAAATCACGTAACTGCATACTAAATACCTACTTACAATTAGCCACAGGCATAGCTGACATAGCTTATTATTTTTTTTTAATTAATCTAACACAAGCTATTGTTTTCTTTTACACTTAGCTAACCGACAGATTTTGGAGGCTGCGCCATTTCATAACGGTCAAAGTAAACAAGGTGTATGGGCCCATGATAGTTTGGTGGATGATGGAAGGGATTTTGTACTATTCTTGCTACTTGGATTCCATTTTTGGTGAAACAAATCGAATACAACAATTTCGAAATATTGTCTACATTTCGAATTTTGTTGCTACCCTAATCGTTGCTGCTGGTGCTCACTACAAAGTGAGCTTTATAATTTCCCTCTTCATATTTTCGGTCTGTAGAATCAAGCTAGAGCAGAATAATTATGAAGTGTAATGAAATACTACAATTTATAATTACAAAAATACAAAACACATTTGGATTTTATTGTAAATTACAATTTATTATAAAATGTTTTTACAATTTTACAAAATTCAATGGGCTAAGATGCTTAAAATACAATTATAAATTGTGTTGCATTTTTACCATTACGGTTCACAATATTAGGTTACTAAATCAAGCCAAAGTATATTGAATCGAAGCTATATAGTTATAGTTAAGCAGGCGTGCTTGGGTGAGCGGTTAGGACTGCAGACTGGAATGGAAATTTCCAGCCTCAGACCTGGCTTCA
>JAQFZC010006170.1:0-12916 GCA_034695205.1 Dicyrtoma fusca
CATGTGAATACATATATATCCAAAACACATACGAATTTAAGCACCGTCAAACACATGTGAATACATACGTTGCTGAAGCGCAGATGAGATCATTTACTCTACCTACTCCTGATTTACTCTAAAATGACCACTGAAATTTCTGTAAAACCTTTGACTACTTCAAATCATGAAAACATTTAAATCATCCTAACTCAAATCACCTGCCTCTGTCAATGAAATTTCCTATGCAACACTTCCGGAATGCATCATTCAGTTATCCATTTCTCTCTCTTTGCTGTGTAAATTGTTCAATGCTGTGGGCAAACACCGTGTGCTAAAGGATATGAGCTCCCTTGCTTCTACAGCGCAGGTCTGTCTTGGTCCTGTAGCAGAACAAGTACCAGCAGAGCGTTGTAGTGAGATAATGAATTGCCCTAGTATAACACGCAATGACGCAATAACAGTGCAGATAGTACTTATTTTCTTCAAACCAGTACCTTTGCATGTCCTGGTCAACTTTTTATTTTCCCAGTAAGTACAGGGGTCGGAAAAACAGTACTGTACTGGGCAAAACAGTATGCCTGGTCATCTTAAATTACATACAACCCCACTCAACTCACTATACTGAGTACAGGAGTAGCCCATGATTTGATACACTCGGCTCTCATCAATTGATTGCTTCAAATAAGATTAATAAGGTTAATAGCTTTATTGTCAAATTCACAAAGTGAGAACATTTACATATTTCCAGAAATAGACACATTTTCTAGAGAAGGGAACCGGAACTCTAGAAAGCCTAGATAATAACTATGGCCTGCAAGGTACATAACACAGAGCCTTGCAGGATTACCGAGCAAAGGTCACCCATCCATTTCAGAATGCGCTTGGCTATTGCTTAACCAGAAGGACTCAACAAACTGATTACCCTCCAGACCAACCTGTACTGGTTAATAAATTACTGGATATACAGCTCATTTGTTATTGGCACTAAAGTAAAGGACTCCAGCCTGCACATTATTGCACCGTCACATACACACACTTCTCACACATGCCAAGCATAGCAATGTATGCGGGAGTTCACACCGTTTCCCTACAGAAAGAATGATAGGCCATCGGCCTCTATTTGAAGTATGGGATATTTGGGGGGGGGGGGGGTCTAGGACAAAAGACCGCCGCCGAACTATCGCGGGCCATAAGACCGTGGCCACAACACCGTAATTCCATAAGAATGTTCGTGAATAAGCCCGAAACCAATTTAACCTTTAGTTAAAAGTACCGACCTACAATAAGACCGCTTATCATATGACCGTCTTTAAAAATAACTTGTGGATAAATAATAGGAGCTGAGGAGGAAGATCCAGGTCTCCAGGTCCGGATTTACAATACTAAACTGAGCTTAGTTCGCGATCGATGACTCGGTGAACAGGGAGAGGTCAACTCGGATTGGAAGCAATGACCTGCCTTTAAAATACTGGTAAACTACATTTGCTTTTAATAACTAATAACGTTCGAATTTCATATGTAAAATTAATTACTTTTAGGTAGGTTGATTTATTTACAATTGTAATTATTACAAATCATGTGCAGCTAAACTTTGCGCTTGTACGCATTCTTTAGAGACTTTTAGACTCAATTTCATGTATAATTATATTCTAACTGTGTAATAATGCATATATTAAGAATTTTGGTTGCCAGAACTCTTGCAAGAATTATCCACTGTAGAATAGTACAATTTAGTATCTGGGACAGGAAGGGCAGGATTGGTAACAGCTGTTACTTGAATGAATGATTTTGCAGCAGGACGTACGAATAGCGGGTGGAGGTGTTGTTACCAAGCCGCTTGGTCTGCAAAACGCCGGAGGCAAAACACATCTTGGATCGGGTATACTTGGGTTCCCTGTAGGCGGACGACAGGGACAAAAGCAGCTACAACTTGAAAAGCAAAAAAAACCAATTTCATAATTTATTTAAAATAAAACAGCAACACCTCTCTAGTGAATTGCATGTAAAAATAGTACAATATGTCAGCCATTAGCTTCCTGTGACATCATAAAACATTTCAAAAATGATGTGCTAATACAAGCATGTGTCTTGTATCTAATAAGTGTATGCAATAAGTTCTGATTTTTTTAACTATGTACAGCTAGCTAACCGTAGACATCCACAAGTAGGACTGCAACCTACACGTGTTTGAGTGCAGGAAGGAAAACATGGAATTGAAAGTCCAGACAGGCAGCAGGGCTATAATGTCAAATTAGATTATTTACATCAAAATAAAAGTTAATGTGTAAAGTGTACGCGTGATTTGTATATTAATTAGTGTTTATGTCGTTAATAGTATTTTGATATTGTAAATAGTAGTAGGGTGAGGGCTTGTAATTGTGGTCGCTTTTTGCAAAATGCTACCTCAACGGGTAACTGAATTTAAAAAAATGATTGACATAAAACTAATTATTTAATCGTATTGTACACATAATTTCACGCATTTTGATGCAACTGCTTTCAAGTTTTGTGGAGTGCCAAGTTTGGGTACTGGTAACGAAGGTGTGCGGGTGAGATTGAGCATACAGATAAAATCAGCCTTGTGGATCCCTGCAGTGATCGAAGTGCTATTTTATGTGTAGGGTGAGAGAAATAAACTTGCGACTGTTCAGCTCAGATTGTGAATTGACACTTGTGAGTTTATTGTAAGCGGGTGCATTTTATAGGAAATGTGCCTGGTCGGCATTATTGAATGTTTACAGTTATGATGCCGGTGCATCTCAAATAAAATGTGTGAGGAGCATTTATGCCTGATAGACGGTTACTTGTTAAAAAGTAGGTAACTTACTTTCAATACCCCCTTTAAGCGAAATATCGGTGCATAAAGCATTGTAATTGTAATTGGAATTGCCTGATTGTATCGAATAAAATTGTCGAATAAATTGTCTGATTAAATTGTAAATAAATTGTAAAATTGTAAAACTTTGTGAAATGGTAATCTCGAATTATTGAATTGTAATCGTTGTTTCATGAGTGAGTGGACTGGTCATCTAGGTAAACGAATTGTCATTGGGGTTGGATGTAGAAGAGTATGCGAAGGAACTATCCGTCTGTGGACTTTTGGATGCCTCGTATTGCTTCTTCATTAACATCTCTAGTGCTAGTGTGAGTTCCGAATTGAGGATGATGGTGCCGTCGTCATTTAATAGACGTGGAGAAATTGATCCATCGGCCTTGATAATACCCATCTCCTTGAGAAACTCGGTTCGTTGCAGATCTTTAACTGTCTTGTCCTGTAAGCAACGTGCCGTCAGCTTATTTTGCTGCTCTTGTGCCCGGGCCAGTTTGCCTAATCGTTCAGCAAATTCTACGGATGAGTGAGGACGAAATGGAGGGCTTTTCTTGTTGGTCTTCTTCCTGAAGAGGAAGCGCCTTTGCTTGGGTGATGGCATCGGTCTTGAATAGTCTCCCAAGTTGGACATTGCTCTCGGTCTGGCTGCTGGCTGCATCTCAATCGACTCGGGAGAATTGACGAGTGGCTCGGATTGATGATGAGTGGGTGTGTGTCGTGGTGGAGAAACTTGTGATGCCGCCTGGTACTGTGGTCGTCTTCTTGATCGTTCTATGCAGTACATAATGATGGCATAGAGAGTCTTCCTGGAGAAGAATAAAAACACCAGAAAGCAGACACCAACTAGTATCCAGGGTATCCATGAGAAAAAATCATTGTCGTCATGGACTTCCCATTGATGAAAATCTTTTTCCAGGAATGGTGGAATGTTCATCTTGGGGCTGTCCCAGTCTAAGTGCGGAGTCAAATGCTATCGTATTTTCTCGGCATGAAGTCAGGCTCGGCATCATTGTATACCAAGTCCATCATGTCCCCCTTGTAGGTAATATTGTTTAGGGTGAACGTGCTGGCCAATGGTAGAGTGAAAACATTGTTGGGACAAATTGTGGCTCTTGTATTGCCAATCTTGATTGTGACGTCTGGACAGTAAATGAAATATCGATTGTCGTACGCCTTAACTTGTACGAAGTCAGCTGCGTCCCCCTTGACGGAGTCCGAACAGCCGGCTAACTCGGAGTGGGTTGACTCATTGTTGAATGACAGCCGATCGAGACAGGTCCCCCTTGGAGAAACTAGCATCTTGCCTCTGGGTTCCACTTGTAAATCGGTAGCATACAAACAGTCCTCGTGCGGGGAGATTAAGGCGGTCATTGGGCCTATATATTTCACCGTGCACGTCTTGCCTGGGATGTTGTGTTTGATTATAAACGGATCGGCCTCCAAAATTGTAATGTTTGGATTTACCATAGGTACCGAAAACTCGAAGAAAACACCTTGTCCATCCTCAGTAAGGAAACATCTTCTTGGATCGCCATACTCCACTGGGCAGTCCTGTCCACATGGAAGGGTGATGTTGAGAAAATTGAAAAATCTTGCATCTATCTTATTCGCATCCCAGGTCCGTTTCATGTCTCGTAAAATCGTACGTCCTATGTTCAGCTTAGAGACGATGTAGGAGAGTAAATATTGTAGCTCCGTTGCCTGATCATTGTAAAGTTGAACATTGGATGCTAAGTCATTGAGAGCCTTTCCCATCTTGGTAATGTCTTTCTGGAAAACTCGCAGCTCTTGTTGCTGGACAGACATTCTTCTCTCGAGGCCATCAATGGTGGATTTAATCTCGTGTTGGGTTAATTGGAGATTAGAGACCTTGTGCTCCATACTCCAAGAAAGGCCAAATCCTGCACTGGAAACTGCAAAAATCATGAGAATTCCAATGGCAGTCAGTACGAATCTTCTCTCTCGATCATTGGCAATTAAAAATTTCTTTTTGGGGCATGTCCGCTCCAACTCGCTAAGAAATAGTAGTTGATATTCGTTTATATATATAATTCGCATCTTGCAATTAGCTTCTGTTCTTTCTCGTTGGGGGTGGAAGCGTCAAAAGGCAGTAGATCACACGGAGAAACCAGTTTGATTTTCAGGTTGACTGAGTGATAGCCCATGACAGCTGGCTTGCCAGAACGCCGCCAAATAACAGAGGTTCCTTCCTGCAGTCGGTCACCAAGGATTGTAGTGAAGAGGAGGAGGAAAGTAATAATTGTACTAGTGAATTGTGGAAGAATGTTAAAAATGCTTGTATTGGCTCGTAACATCTTGGTATTGTGGGGTGGAATGACGATTTTACTCGCCACTCTCTTGTGATTGTCTGGTGATTCCGCAAATTTCCTGTCTCGAAGTCCTAGTAGGTCTCGCTTAGGCTCGTACTGTGACTTGGGTAGCGGCTTGGTGAGAGCATCCACAACTAATCTGTCGGTACGGGTGTAAATCAAAATGATTTTCTTGGCTTGCATGGCCCATCTGAGGAAATGCTGGCGCAGGCCCACATGTCTCGTCCTTGGATGATGTGCCGGTGTCTGGGCTAAATCGATGGCACTTTTAATGTCCATCTCAATAGGTGTCTGGTAGTACCGAGGAATTAATTTACAGTCAGCCAGGATGTTAATTATCCAGAATCCTGTCTTGACGGTTTCCACTGCGGCGTTTGTCTCGGCCTCGCAACTGGAAAGAGCGTGGAGCTTCTGTTTTGTAGATGCCCAGGTAAGAGGGGTACCGTTGAGGGTAAAAAGGCTACCGGAGGTCGACTGGTAAGTTACTTTGCAACCGGCCCAATTCGAATCGGAGTATCCTGTCAACACATTGTTCTTGTGTTCCTTGTCCTTGGTATTGTGGTAAAAAATTCCGAGTGTTTTTGTGAGCTTCATGTAACGTAGAACTTGCTTGGCGGCTTCAAAGTGCTTGTGCTCGTAATTGCTCATATACTTGGTGAGTTTTGAAACAGCGAAAGCAATGTCCAGTCGAGTGCATCTGGCAATAAATAGTAAGCATCCGATGACTTGTTGATATTGTGCACCGTCAGCTACAGCCTTTCCATGATTAGAGGGTTGTAAATTATCCAGGTCGCTTTGGTCAAGAATGAAACGCTTTTTCATATCTTTTTCCATTTCAGCCTTACTCTCGTATTGTGTCTTGTTCGAGCCGACATTGTGCGGGGTGGATCCTCTAGTAGGCATCATTGGTATGAGTTCAGTCTTGCATTGTTCCATACCAAATCGATTCAAAACTTGTTGAATGTATTGTTCTTGGTAAAGTCCTATTCCGTGTTCATTGATTGTGAACTCCAGGCCTAGGAATTTCTTAGGTTGCTTGCAAATTTTCAGCTTGTACGGTGTGGCTATGACGTCCACAATTGCTTGCATGAAAGCTTCATCGTTCCTAACCATTAGACAGTCATCTACATAAATGGGCATTAGTATGTAGGAGTCAGAGTCGGGTTTCTTGATAATGAAGAGGCAAGGGTCGTAGAAACTGCGCTTGAACCCTGCAGCTTCCAGACATCTAGTCAGCTCCTTGTACCAGTTGGCTGAACCTTGCTTGAGGCCGTAAATTGCCTTCTTAAGTTTCACGACATAATTCTTCTTGTCAGCGATTTCGAATCCGCTGGGCTGTCTCATGTAGACATCATCCTCAAGTGGACTGTTGAGGAAGGCTGTCTTTACGTCGAGTTGCCACATCGTGAGATTATTAATTGCTGCGGCAGCAACGACTGCTCGGATTGTCTCATAGCGTGCCACAGGAGCAAATGTCTCGATATAGTCAATTCCCTCTTCTTGCTTGTAGCCTTGCGCCACGAGTCTTGCTTTGAAAACACCGTGTGGATTGTCGAATGTTTCCTTTTTCTTTGCAAAAACCCATCGGTTTCCGAGTACAGTAGTGCCTTTTGGAGGGCGTTTGACGATTTCCCAGGTATCGTGAGCGAGATGGGAGCAGATTTCTCTGGTCATCGCAGCTTCCCATTCATTACAGTGTGGGTTATGGATTGCTTCGTCAAAGGTCATAGGAAGTGTAAGTTGAATTTCTTGTGCAGCTTCTTGTTCTTCCAACTCCATTTGTTCGCATTTGTCAATAATCTCTTGAAAAGGATTGATCTCATTCTCTTGTTGCAGAGCGACATTCATGCGTTGGAAATTCTTGTAATTTACGGGCCGTGTGGTGTCTACCACGACGAGTATGATTTTCTTGTTCTTGTATTAATTGTTTCAAATTGTCGGTGACTAATTGTTGTCGAATTCGGTCTTCAATAGACTCTCTTGCTTCAAATTCAACGTATTCACCAGCCTGCCTTGTCTCTACTCTGGGGTTCCGGTCAACGGTAGGTGGTTTTTGTTGCTGAGGATGACTGTCTTGAATTTCAGCGTCCTCCACCTCCTGGTGCCAGTTATAACCGAATTGTCGGTTGGCTCCAGTACTCGGGGTCCCTTGAACTTGAGTCGTGTCAGTGGCATTGGCATCTCCCTTGACGATGGGGAGACGATCCGCTGGTCTTACTGCGAACTCATCATCTGAAGTAGGTATTTCTTCTAGTAAGGCATTAGGTATGTACTTGTCATTGTTTATCTCGATTCTGATGTCATTGAGTGGACCTTAAAATAATTCTTGTTCATTGTCACTGTCATCAGAGGATTGTGATTGTGAGTCTTGTTCCTTGTCATCATCCCATTGATCGCTTCGTGTTAATCTCTTGTTAAATCGTTCACGGTAACGGGATGAAGCTTGTCTATGCTCCTTGCGGATCTTTGCCTTGTCGACAAAGTCCCGGCGCATATCGTCTAGTGCTTGTTGATTCTCGAATAAAATATAATTGCCATCGCCCGGTTCAGGATGTCGTGGGATTAGTTCCTCGTAAAAAATGACGTGGGTAGAGAAAAAATATTCTCTGTTTAAAGGATCCCAAATTTTAGCATGTCTGGGTCCCTCCCAATCCACAAACCATCCTTCGCGGTGCCGGATTTTCCAGGGTTTAACTTTCGCCTTGATTTCTTTTCCAGCTGCGGGACAGCCGAAAATTCGGAAGTTGGAAATATTAACCTTGTTTCCAAAGACCATCTCGTGAGGTGAAATTGTAGTATTCGTAGAACTGAGTAGCTTGTTGACTGTATACACAGAGAGTGATGTGGCCAAAAAGTCTCCGGTAATCTTGACTCGATGAGCATGCACCTTGCTATGTCCTTGATGGTACGCACGTCTCGTTCGATCTTTCCGTTTGATTGTTTGGCTCCGACGGGTGTTTGTTCATGAAGAATCCCGCGGCTTTCCATAAATTCAGCCCAAGCATTGTTATCAAATTCTGGCCCTTTGTCAGATCTGACCCTTTTGACGCTCCAGGTAGTTTTTTTCTTGTAACCATCGTACTTTCCTTGTTTCTCGAGCATATTGATGGTGTCTTCTAGGCAGCGTAAAGTAGTGTTGGCTTCCTTATTATTGATAAAGTAGACTGTACGGAAATTACTGTAGTCATCTTTGATGAGAAGGAAATACTTGTTCCCTTGATTGGAGTTCTCGAATGCATCCACTAAATCCAGATGTAGCAATTCTCCCACTTGTGTGACTTTTGGATTAGTGGAGGATTTATATGGTCGGCTTGGCCCCTTGGCCTTGACACAGATGTGGCAGGTATACGGCTTTTCTTGTGGACCAGTATAAAAGACGGCTCCTTTGGCAATGGAATCCGAGATATATTTGAAATTGATATGTCCCAGTTTTTCATGCAGCCGTGGGTACTTGTCCTCCACTTGACCCATTTTGAATGCTTGCAGTTTGGGAGACGGAATTTTTCTAAATCTCATCACGTGCATCCCTGGTTTCTGGCCTTGTTCTGCCTCGTAGACAAAGTCATTGGGTTTTCTTGTAATCTTCACCCAGTCCAAAGAACCCTCAAAACTGTATCCATCAGAGACTAGTAATCTCTGTGAAAAAATATTGGGAGCTCCCGGGAAGTAGAGAACTTCTCGTATTTCCAGTTCTAACCATTTGCCATTGGACCAAGCTTCTAATCGTACGGTGCCAGCGTAGTTGCATTCAAATGTAGATCCATCAGCCATGAGAATTGCAATTGTATTGTGTAACTTGTAGAGATAGTCGAACCAGGAATCACACCCGGCAATGTGACAGTCAGATCCTGTGTCCCAGTGCCACTCATCAGAGTCATTGTTGCGAGTAGCTCTCGTATCCAACTTGTTCATGAGATGTACATACTCTCTAGGATAGAGCGTCAGACATTGGTTGTCAGGGACTAGGGGCAGGTCATCAAGGATCTTTGCCACACGAACTTGAGCATAATTGGTTCCTTGTGCTTGTGATGGGGCAGTTGCTTGTTGTGGCGCTTGCTGCTGTTGCCGTGGTGGGGGAGGAGGGCCATGGTTCTGTGTATTGTGATTGTTGTTTTGTTGCTCCCGTATGGCTTGTAGGCCACGAGGAGGACGGCCTGCATTCACTGCTACATTCCGTCTGGCTATCCAATTGGGGCATTGTTGCTTTTGGTGCCCTGGATCTCCACATTCAAAACAAGTACCAGCTGGGAAATTGTTTCTTTGTCGGCGATTGCCTTGTTGTTGCTGACCATTGTTCCCTTGTGCAGGGGCAAAATTATTGCCTTGATTATTGCCTTGTTGATTATTTCCTTGATTATTGCCCTGTTGATTATTGCCTTGATTATTGCCCTGCTGCTGCTGGTTGCGATTGCCTCTTCTCCTATTATTGTTCCGATTCCGGCCATTCTGATTGTTAATATTTTGACTGTTCTGATTGTTATTGTTCTGGTTATTATTGCCTTGTTGACCAAAGAAACTCTTGACGAGCTTTTGGTTCCCGTCTTGTAAGCTGTTAAAACTGCTCTCATAAACGGTCAGTGGATCCATAAATAGTTTCCAGGTTTTTATTGTTGTTTTCGGGTCTGCCTCGAATTTTGGATCGTAAAGATTAGTCCACTGGGTCGTAAATGGTAGGTACTTGATTGTATTGAGACCGAAAATCGCAGTGGATACCAATAACTTGTCAGCAATAGGGTTTCCCAAATTCTCAAGGACTGCCGCATAGGAAAATAATTGTGTGGCAAATCCGAGACCGTCATCATTTTTCATCCGTAAAGTGGAGAAATTATTGTGGGCCTTCTGGACGCAGGTATCGTTAGTTTGCGTGAATTGTAACTTGATGTCCGCAAAAATATCGACCGCATTTTTGAAGGTGACGTACTTGTCTTGTAGCATGGGACTGATTGTGGAGGAAATGAGTTCGACTGCAGCGCTATTGGCAGCATGCCAGTCAGCCTGGAGGGTTTCCGTATTAGCATCCGCCAGGTTCCATTGTAACGGTTCCAAAATCTTGCTAATTCTCGCCGTATTGCATTGATTGGTGATGCTCTTTTCCCAGTGCATGTATTCTTCTTGTTTTATTAGCTTGCGCACCTGGAATGAGTCAAGTTTGATTTGTTTCATTGTGCCATTTCTTCTTCTGAATCAGAGTTATCACTCGATGCCAGTGAGAGGCTTTTAACTGGAGATGGTGATTTACTGTTTTCTGGATCGCCTTCCCCCTTGTCTTGTGTATTGTTGGGATTTTCTTGATTGTCCCGGGAATTATTGTGCTGGTTATTCTCCGGATGATCCCCTTGTGAGTTGTCTTGTAAATTGTCTTGTGGATTGTCTTGTGAATTGTCTTGTGGTGGCCCGTCGTCTTGTACTGGTGACGTGACTACAGGAACAGAAGTGACGTGACTCGCCCAATTTTCTAGTTTCTGTCGGCGGTCAGCATTATGCTTCTTGAGTTGCTCCTGCCAAAGTCTTGTTTGCTCCTTCTGTAATCGTTATTGTTCGATGGAGGGTATTGCTTCAGGATCGGGTAAATCGGATGCCTAGGGATTTTCTTGTACTTGTGCTTGTGTGTCGGATTCAATTGCTACAGGTGCACTTGATGCCTGGTCTTGTGATTCGACAATGATTGATTGTATGTATTGTTTGGATTGTATTCTCCTTTGTAGGGAATCGGCAAAGAATTTTGATTGTGCGTCTGCTCCACTGGCAGAGAAATGAATATCTTTTCCCAAATTATCGAAAAAATCATCCAATTCCTCGTCGTCAATTTAAATGTTGGGGTCGGCTTTAAATTTCTCGTATGCCTCCCGTAAACGTGCAACACTACCGTCAGGATGTGTGGAAACGGATAAATCGCCGATTCCCGAATCCGTGGCGTTGAGATGTGCAATAATAATTTCCGATTGGTTCAAATCCGTTTCTAATAATTGTGTCCCTATTGTACTTGTAGGAGGACCGGATTTTGGCTTGGAACTGATCGGAGGTAAATTGAAAAGATCTTGTGGGAGTCCGGTTTTATCTTTCCCGGACCGTGTATTCATGAATGATTGGACTGGAATTCGGGGTCATGAATCCCGACTGGTTCCGTATGTTACAACAAATCACCCAGAAAATTGGAATTGTTTAAATGAAAATCCACTATAACCTTTGTCAGATTATGTGAATATTATAAATAGTTCAAATTGGCTTGTAAATTGTAGTAAAATCGTAATTAAATAAGATGTAATCTTTGTTGGATTACTCCTAAATAATTAATTGTAAAATTGTATTAATTGTAAGTCACTATCATCAATTGCATCCACTAAATCCCCCTTGAAGCTGACAGCTGTCAGAAAAGAGGAGAAAGATCGACGTGTCTCGTAATGGAATTGAACGGAGACAGAGTACCTATGTCTTGTAGTGGAGATGTGGAAGTGGAATTGGAACTGTGTGTACTTGTGTATGTATAATAATCAGACCTTTGTAAGGCCTGTTAATATAATACGTTGATTGAAACTTGAGATTGTAACGTAAGATTGTAACTCAAGATTGTTGGAAAATCGAAAAATCAAAATTGTTCGAAATTTCACAAAATTGAGAGCGAGTGCTTGATACGTGTGGAGTGCCAAGTTTGGGTACTGGTAACGAAGGTGTGCGGGTGAGATTGAGCCTACAGATAAAATCAGCCTTGTGGATCCCTGCAGTGATCGAAGTGCTATTTTATGTGTAGGGTGAGAGAAATAAACTTGCGACTGTTCAGCTCAGATTGTGAATTGACACTTGTGAGTTTATTGTAAGCGGGTGCATTTTAAAGGAAATGTGCCTGGTTGGCATTATTGAATTGTTTACAGTTATGATGCCGGTGCATCTCAAATAAAATGTGTGAGGAGCATTTATGCCCGATAGACGGTTACTTGTTAAAAAGTAGGTAACTTACTTTCAATAAGTTTTGCTACCGTTTAACATGCATTTCAATTGTTTAATCTCAAAACGTGAAAATGGCTTAAGGACTTGTAAATGTGGTCGGCAAACTTGCAACTGTGGTACGCACGAGTATTTCAATTATTCCTAGTAAAAATATGCGCATTAGCTCAACTTACACACAATATGTCGTATAATCGAACAACAAAGTTTTCAAAGAAATTCGTTTTACTTTTACTTTTGTATTAATAGCGATTTTAATGTAAGAACAGCGATTTTCAACTATGTCGGGACCGTGACTAGCACAGTATGCAAATATATCATCAAAATATCATGAACTATCATAAAACTACTTCAACAACAATGTTATAAGTTATAAAAACCAAAGAACCATAAAATAAGTTCTTATTACAATTCAAAATCCATCAACTACTTTTTACGTGCTTTTTAACGGCTGTCTTTTTTCCCCCATTTTCAGGCAGAAAAAGAGACTAAAACCAAGAAAACAGTTTTTAACGAGTTACATGTGCTAAACATTTGTTAGTTACATCGATTTTAAACAATACGTCAGCAATGGAGCAAATTAAACTATGAAACTTATGTAATAGGTGTCGCGTGACGTTACTTGAAAAAAAAATCAGTTAGATTTGTTAAGAGGATGCTTGAAGGGTTTGACTGAGATATGGAAAATGATAATCCAAACATCTCAAGTCTCACCTTCAATAATTTTATTCATGAATTTAAAGTTTAAATTTTTTTTAATTAATTCATTGGGTCGATTTAACCGAAGTTCATACAACCTGACTCAATCAGTCACTGTGGGTGAGGAAGATAG
>JAQFZC010006171.1:0-12915 GCA_034695205.1 Dicyrtoma fusca
CCCCCCCCCCGCAACGAGGGGGAAATGCTGAACCGTAGAAGCTGTGAGCTGGACGATTCGGCCTCAGTTCTTATCTGTATTCGATTCAGGCAACACCTAGGTTGTTCAGTAGTACAGAGCGCGACTCAATTTCCCAATTCTTTCCCCATCAATATTTCATAGTTTCATAGTAACTTGTTTGTTACTAATTTCTATAATTTATGTAATAATTTAGGGTAGTTTGTAGTATAGCGAGTAGTTAAAACGTTCAACAGGAATAAGGGTGGAAGTGCGAATAAATAAACAGTAACTCTCGCAAAAGTGAGTCTATGTGGTTATCGATACTTTATTGCATAGTGAAGAGTAGCATCAGCAACCGGACTCGTGGAGCCGTCATTTCCCCCGGAGTGTTACAAGCATCGGGGTGAGTGGTGTAGCTAGGGGATTGCAGGGAGCATAGGGACCAGACCCCTCGCGAGCCGGGTAGTATCGTCAGTATCGTGACCCGGAGTGATAGAGCGACGACCCACCAGCGAGAGATAGGGGGGACGGTGAGTGGAATCGGGTTTAAAGGGAGAGACACCCGGTACCCTCGGCGCTAGGGTGAGGAGTGTGGAGATAGGACTGTGAGTAGCGTCGAGACCAGCGACTCCAGGACCAGAGGAGAATCGCCGGTAGCGGCGACAGGAGCAAGTGAGGCCCAACCTGCCGGTGAGAGGCATCGGCGGCAAGGCGGGTAGAATCGGTGTCAGAGCAAGGATCGACCCTGAATCTACCCTGGAATAGAAGTGTACCCGGGAATCCAAGCACCTGCATGGAGTTTGAACTCATCTTCGTCGAAGAAGAAGTCTATGCACAGTGATACCTATAGGTAGGAGCCGGAGCGAGGAGGAACTAGAGGTGGGGAGTGACCGTGATCCATCGCCATGTCCCAAGGGGGACGTTGAAGGAGTGAGCGAGGTCAGATCTCAAGGAACTTCCCGAGTAAACGAGTTCTGGCGAAAAACTGTGTTGCACAGTAAAAACGGAAAACAGCAGTTATACACATTGTGAACAAGTACAAAACGTGGGTTTACACTTTTTCAAACAATGCAAAACCCTTTTCGTGATTTTAAAAATGTGTACATACAGCGGAGGCTTGCTCATTTTTAACAAAGGTTAAAACCAACTTTAAATATGCTAAGAAAAAGCAGAACGTAGGATACCACATATATTTACTTAATGCACAGTGTATAAACCGTCCTTTGCGCATTTATAACAAATATTAAACGGGGTTTTACCCATACGAAACCGTGCAAAACATCGGTATTTTTGACAATTCAAGCAATCACAACAATAGTTTTTACACTTTTAACGAAGACTTAATTAAGGTTTTTCTTGTTTGCAAAAGCTCATTGCAAAACGCTCTAACATTATGATGAGCTGTGTGGACAAACAATTTCTAGTTAACGTATATTTTTCATTTGATTAACAAGGGGAAGCGTTGTAGTCAAACGTTATTGCTTCAATCATATTCTAATTAAGTACCTACCTACCCATTCAACCTCTTTGAAACGGTTATTTGTTTCGTTTTGAATGCTTTTGAAAATCGTTATCTCTAGCTTCAACTATTTTGAAAACGGTAATTTCTTGCTTTTTTACCTTTTAAAAGTGTCATTTAGGGTAGAGGCTTCTAACTGTGGTTTACTTGTAACTGTGGTCGCTTACAAAAAACACTGACTGAAGCAATTTTTGCAGGCAACTCTGTATGCACTTGATAGAGTAAGCTTCAGAGTACTTTAGGTGTGCCTTGTTTCAGGAAAGTTTGAAAACCCATGAGGTGGGAATATGTATAACGAAGCGTATCCTAAAACTGTGAAAACAAGTTCGTTTTCTCCAGTTTTCAGGTTGGCACTGGAGACGTAAGAAACGACTAATGCACTCAGTTTTCTTCCAGACGTTGCTCAGAAAAGTTGGGTTTGTGGTATAATTATCAGATTTAAAATTTTAATTTTAGTTTTCAATTTCTGAAATATCCTACAAAATATCAAAAACTTTTGAGTGGTCTTCTAAATGTGGTCGGGGTTAGTCTTGCAATGGGGGTCTACTTTGAATTTGGAATTTAGGTCTGTAAATTAAAATATAAATCCACTCTCCGTTTCAAAGTATAATTTGGAAGTTCCTGTTTCCAATTAGAGACTGCAAATGCAAAAATTGAAAGCGTAAAAGTCGGAAAAAGTCATAATTTTACTTTAACTGTTTTTGGAGTCAAAATTTGGTCAAATTCAATTTTCAAAATATTGAAAACGGTGAAAGGCACAAAACTAAGTTAAATACGTAGTTCAGTTTTAGTATTTTTTTTGTAGCGATGAATATATTGTGTTTATTATTTCTAATGATGAATGATATTTATATGTTTGTAAGGTGAAGTCTTGTAATTGGGGTCGGCTTGTAGTTGGGGTACACCCATATTTTTCCTGACTGTCAAAGGTCAGTCAAAATCTGACATACCTTCTATAGGAAGTCTAATAATACCCGAAGATTCCAAACCTGTTGAGTTCGATTTTGATTGACCGTTGATACTAAAGAAAAACAGTGGGTACCACAATTGCAAGACATTCGACCACAGTTACAAGGTTCAGAGTAATTTTAAGTGAACCTAACCTGTCCCATTGAAATTCATTTTTTAAAGTCAAATGGAGCCAAAATTAAAAACGGTTACAGCTCATTGCGTGAAATTGATCGAGGAATGTGGCCCAGTTATTTATTTTGTTCCGCAGTAGCACGTTATCGTTTTTAGAGCTTTGAAAGTACTATTTTGCAAAAAGCGACCACAATTAGAAGCCTCTACCCTACTAGCTTTGATCGTTTTGAAAAAGTGTCATTTACTTGTTTTGACCGTTTTGAAAAAGTGTCATTTACTTGTTTTGACCGTTTTGAAAAAGTGTCATTTACCGTAAATCCTCTTTTACTACTCCGGTCTCTATTAATACCCGGGTCTCTAATTGTAAGCGGGTCACCGGTAGTATTTTCAGTGTTTAAGTGTACAAAAATTAGTGTAAACGTAACTTTTTAACCACAGAATTGCTTGAATTAAATGACCCATACTTTTACGTCGCTTAAAAGTGTCAAAATTCTTGTTTTTAGCCTGTTTATTCCATTTAAATTCAGAATAGTAAAACGGATAGTTTGAATAATACGCGGGTCTCTATTAATGCGCAGGTCTCTAGCTGTATGCGGGGGCCCGAGGAGCTGATTGATTGATTGATTGATTAATTACTTTATTGTGCATTTAGGCGATTACAACCCACAACACAAAGTTAACAATTTACATTGACATTTTAACTATAATTCTGGTATATTTACAAATATATATTACATTCGTATTAATTAATTAATTTGCTACGTTTCCATTCGATTACATACTTAAATTTTTTTTCTTATGTTTCAAGGAGAAAAGTTCTAATCCTTACTGCAGTAACAATATAATTATATGTGATTTACTTTTTCTATATTCGAAACATCGCACAACAGTTTGGAATTCTCAATTTGAACATTTCTTAGATTGTATTGTTCTAGAAAGTTTTTTCTTGGCACTTTATACTGAGGACATTCATGCATAAAATGATATAATGATTCAATCGCGCTCATGTTACATACTTCACACTTACTTGTGTGGTCTCTAACTGTATGCGGGGGTCCAAGGAGCTGAATGGAATAGTGCGCGGGCGTTCTATTAGAGGATTTACGGTACTTGTTTTGACCGTTTTGAAAAAGTGCATTATTATAGAATTAAACAATTTTGTAAAGCATTCTTTCCATAGTTTCCCAGTTCCGAACAGGTTAAAGAAAAACTAAATAAAATGAGTGTGTTAGGTATATCGCACTAATTACGATGCACACTTCGGTTGTGATGAATTAGTTGGGAGGAACTTATAAAAGTTTTGTTGCATTTGCCCACAGTGCATTTGTAAGGACGCTCTCCAGTATGAAACCGCATGTGCTCTTTCAAGTGGTGCCTTTGCGTAAATGTTTTGTTACAATTCGAACAGCTGAAGGGTCTGAGGCCAAAATGAGTGGCAGTGTGTCTTCGTAATTCCGAACTACTTTTGAATGCTTTTCCGCATTTTGGCTGGGAACACTTAAAGGACCTTGGGAGGAATCGGTAAGTGCTGTCAGCTTTCTCTCCAGTGTGAGAGCTCAAGTGACGCTTTAAAGCTACAGCCAATCGGTACTGCTTTGGACAGAGGTGACATTTAAACTTGTACAACGATAACTTCTCCTCTTTAGTCCCATGGTATGTCAGACGGTGAAGTCTTAAATTTCTTGGCTCGTTGAATTTTTTATTGCACGTGACACAGAAGCGTCTTCGATATTTGTGATACAGGGAACAGATTCCCACGTGAATTCTTAGATGTCCATCCGACTCTAGTTGTTTTGAACATAATCCACATTCAAACTGTAGGTCATGTTCTGTGGAAATATTTTTGACGGTTGAGGTTGGTTTAATTTTTGTAGATTTTTTAACTTCAATGTAGTCACTGATGTCACTGTCATCGTCCGATGAACTGAGAGACTCTGAATCATTTGCAAAGGTTTTCGGTTCGGATTTTATGAGTCTGGAGTGCTGTTTAGGGAAACAAGCCCTTTGGATTTCCTCGGACGTCAGTCTTCTAAGAAGCACGTAAGGATTTTGTTCTGGCTGCTTCAAACCAAAAACAGTGTTTTTAGTGTCTTGTTTTATTTGAGGTTCATAAGTGATGAGCTCACTCTTGGGTTGGACAAGGTCAAAGTTTGGTTCGTCTACGATTTCTGAGCTGAAGGGAATAATGAGGTCGTCACTGTTGACTTCGATTTTAATTCGTGGCTCAATATTTGCATCAGTCGGCTGGGCCTCAGCCTTGATTGTTACGGGACACAGTTCGCTGCAATTAAATGTAAAAACAAAAAAATTAAAAACAATGTTGTTAATTGGTATTGGTCCTAACCAACTCAAACACATATTTAAAACTAAATATAAGGCAACCTAAAGTACTTTATTGAAATTCAAACGGCTTTTAATTATTACTAATTACTTATATTCTGTTTCCTCGAAGACGATGCAACTGATCTTTTGAAATTCATTGAAATGCTCTTCTTTCTTGTGCTCAATGAAGTCGTCAACCTGTCGGAACGAACCTCGGCACAATTTGCACATCAAGATCACACTGATGCTCGTCATGATCACTTCACTTCATTAATTAATACAGTTTTACAGTTTAGCTGCAAGATCTAGAATTAAATTACTCGTTTTACTCTGCTGCAGTCTCAAAGCTCATGAAAAGAAGAGCACAAAAAGTAAAGTTTTAGTCGACCAACAAAATCTTTAAGCTTTCCGCGCTTTCATGTTGAACTAGTTTAACATAACTGACGAGAAGTATAATTTTTTTTTTTAGATTTAGATTTAAGACTAAGATATAATTTATTTAAATAATCCCTAATAATTATCTGTACATTGTACTGCTATTGCGTATTATAATTTACCAGTTAATTTGAGTTACAGCCACTAAAATTGTATTCACCGTAACCACTTTAAAGCGAAACCGAATTTTTAGTAAGTTTCAAAAATATTGAAACGAAACACACTGAAAATGACTGGAATATTTAAGTTCTGAATTCTGAATACTCTGTCAAAAGCGGCAGTATTTTTATAATCCTCTCTTTGAAAACTTCAAAACGACCTGTTTTTACGAAGCAGGAAACTGACCGTCACCGTCCATATGCATTTAAAATAGTGTTAAACAGTTTTTTTTTCTTGTTTTTTTTTCAAATAGGGCAAAACAAGTTTTTCTTAGTTGCATCTTTTTCAATAGTAGGTAATAGAAAACCTTGTTCTAGAATATTAAAAAATACTGAAAGGCATTTTTTACCTTAGATTTTACTTTGATTTGTTAACATATGTGTGTAATTTTGGGTTAGCCAATAGAGGCCCAAATTATGCCTTTTATTTATTTATTATTATCAGACTAATTTCGCTTCAGATCTTGCCTTATTTTACCTCAAATAAAAAGGGTTTTTATGATTTATGTATTTAACTTAACACATGCTTAGCCCAAAAACGTAGAAAACAAATGTTAAACCTTTTCAGTGATTTTAAATTGCAAATAGAATTAATTGGATCTTGTATTTCCCCGATATTTCTAGCTGTTTGTTGAAGATTTTATTCGTTTCTATTTGTCAGCATGCAAGGATCAAGCAATGTACTCCGCTAATATTCACTTGTTTGTAAATTATAAACAAGTAAGTGAAAAACGCATTTTCGAAAATTGCAAAACGAAGTTTAAACTACGATCATAAAAGCGCGGCTTTATTCCTACATTTTTAGACGGTACAAAACGTGTCTTCCCGCATTTTCTAAACCTAATTTTATTTCCATTTGACTAATTTTCTGTTATTTGTAAAAAATCGACGAAATCCATATTTTTACACATTTTAAACATGTACAAAAGAAGTTTTACAACAAGAAAAAACGACATTAGTAAAAACTGAAAACAACAGCTGTGCACGTATTCAACAAAGTATAAAAAGTGGGTTTATACTTTTCCAAACAATACCATACAAAACAACTTTCGTGTTTTTACACTTTCACTTCAGCGTAAGTTAGGTTTTCCTTGTTTGCAAAAGCTGACTTGCTAACCGCTCTAACATTACGGTGGACATTGGTGTGAACAAACGAACGCACACGAATAATAGTACTGTATTACATTTATCAAATGTTATTATTACAATTATATTCTAATGCAGTATTAATTTAAATAAAAACTAAATAAAATACATGTTTTAGGCACAACACACTACGGTCGATGACCAGTTCGGTTGTGATGATGTAGTTGGGAGAAACTTGTAAAAGCTTTGTTGCAGTTGCCCAAAGTGCATTTGTACGGTCGCTCTCCAGTGTGACACCGCATGTGCTCTTTTAAGTGGTATTTTTGCGTAAATGTTTTGTTACAATTGGAGCAGCTGAAGGGTCTGAGGCCTAAATGAGTGGCAGTGTGTCTCCGTAAATCCGATGTACTTTTAAATGCTTTTCCGCATTTTGGCTGTGAACACTTAAAGGACTCTAATCGGTAAATGCTGGCAGTTTTCTCTCCTTTGTGGGACATCAGGTGATACTTTAAAGTTGCATTCAATCGGTACTGCTTTGGACAGACGTGACATTTAAACTTGTTCAACGATGCCTTCTCCTCTTCAGTCCCATGGAATGTCACACGGTGACCTCTTAAATTCCTTGGCCTTGCAAATTTTTTATTGCACGTGACACAGAAGCGTCTTCGATATTTGTGATACAGTGCACAGATTCCCACGTGGATTCTTAGATGTGCATTGGACTCAAGTTGTTTTGAACATAATTTACATTCAAACTGGGCGTTTTGTTCTGTGGAAATATTATTGACAGTTGCGGCTGGTTTAATTTCTGTCGATTTTTTAACGTCAAAGCTGTCACTGATAATACTGTCATCGTCCGATGAACTGAGAGACTCTGAATCATTTGCAAAGGTTTTCGGTTCGGATTTCATGAGTCTGGAGTGTTGTTTAGAGAAACAAGCCCGTTGGATTTCCTCAGCCGTCAGTCGTTTAAGAAGCACGTAGGGATTTTGTTCTGGCTGCTTTAAACCAAAGACACAGTTTTCAGTCTCTTGTTTTGTTTCGCTTTCATAAGTGATGAGCTCACTCTTGGGTTCGACAAGGCATAAGTTTGGGTCGTCAATTATTTCAGATTTTGAGGGAACAATGGGGTCTTCATGGTTCACTTTAACTTTAATTGTTGGTTCCTTAACTTCATCCGCAAGCTGGTCATTCTCATTTTTGATTACTACAGGAAACAGTTCGCTGCAAATGTAAATAAAATGAACGCCAATTGACTTTTGTTTTATTACTAAAAGCCCAACCATAGTATGAAATAGTGTAATTTGAATTACTATAGAGATTCAAAGGGTTTTTAATTACTCGCATTCTCTCTCTTCAAAGACGATACAGCTGGTACTTTGAAATTCAGTGAAATGTTTTTCTTTCTTGTGCTCAATGAAGTCGTCAACCTGTCGAAAGGAGCCTCGGCACAATTTACACACAAACCACACGTTGATGCTTGTTTGACTCATTTTGCTTAGTAACCGCTAATTCTAGAAATAAAAAATGTTGCTTTGCGATGGATATTAATTTTGCAAATACTTTATTTATAGTCGAATTATCAGTGAGCACACTTTGGATGAAGGAATCATCACTCTACTACAGTCAACAGTAAGTTGTGTAGTTTAGATGCCCAATCTCAAACTAAATAACTCTTAAACAGTTTCAATCTAGTAAAACCACACCAAAATACAAAACTGTCATTTATATTACACTTTATACATTATGATTACACTATAAATGTCGCACATTATCTAATTACAGATTCGAAAAAACAGATCTGCAGTGTGCAGTGCAGCAGCAGCAAAAGCAAACTGCAAAAATTAATCGTCAATCGTCCGTCTCACAAAATGTTTAAGCTTTCCGCGCTTTTAAATTGAACTGCTTTAGCAATTTCAACATAACTGAAGAGAAATAAATTATTTTTTTTAAATTATTTAAATTATTTAATTATTTTTATTTAGTTAATTATAGATACATAATACAAATACAATTACATATAGTATTGATTATAAAGTAATTTTAGAGAGAAATATATAATTAATCGGAAGAAGCAATTAGCAATTTTGCCATTTGTCATTTGTTGAAAGTGTAAATAACAGTTGTACTATTTTGAAAAGTGCAAGCAGTGTACAACTTTTAATATTTTTGGCAATATTTACACTTTTTATAAGAACTTATCACATTATATATATATATATGTAATGTTATAACACATACATGTAACATGTTGATTGATGGTAAGTAGCTTCAAAATGACGGTAAAGGGACGATGAACTTCTGTCAGAATGCTTCCTCTTTACGATACGTTAAATTACAGTGTACTTTAATTGTAAACTCAAACATGCATTATAATTATAATAATTATTGATATTGTCGATCACAATTTCAAGGAACTATCCAAATAATAATATAAATGGATTAATTAGCATGAGCAGTTCGGAGGTGTCCAGATCGACGGGAGGAACTCACGAAACTTTTGTTGCAGTTTTCCACATTACATTTGTAGGGACGTTCTCCAGTGTGAAACCGGAAGTGCGTTTTCAAGGACGAACTTTGGGTGAATTTTTTGTTACAATAGGAACAGCTGAAGGGTCTGAGGCCAAAATGACTGGCTGTGTGTCTACGTAAATTGGAATTCTTGTCAAATTCTTTTCCGCAGTTTGGTTGTGAACACTTAAACGGTTTTGATTTTGAGGTTTTGACTTTTTTGCTCATCTCGTCGTGGGACTCCAGGTGGAACCTTAAATCTACAGCCAATCGGTATCTCTTTGGACAGATATGACATTCAAATTTAATTTGTACAGCGATAACTTCTCCTCTTCAGTCCCATGGTAAGTCAGACAGTGACGTTTTAAACTACTTGAACCCGACAATAGTTTATTGCACTTGAGGCAGTAGCGATTTCGATCTTTGTGATCCAGTGCACAGATTCCCACGTGGATTTTCAGTTCTGCATCGGAATGAAGTTGTTTTGAGCATAACTTGCATTCAAACTGAAGGACATGTTCCGTGAAAATACTAATGACGGTTGCGGCTGATTGAATTTCTGTAGAATTTTCAAATCCAATGAGATCAATGTTACTCCATGTGTCAACATCCAATGAATTAGAAGGCTCGTCTAAACTATTCGCCAATATTTTTTGTTCTTTGAAAAGTTTAGAGTGACTTTGACGGATACAAGGACTTTGGACTTTCTCGAACGTCAGTCGTTTAAGAAGCACGTAAGGATTTTGTTGTGGATGATTTACACTGAAATATTTATTTTCGTTGTCTGGAATTCTTTCAGTTTCATAAATAATGGGCTCACTCTTGGGTTCAACGAGGTCCACGTTCGGTTCGTCAATTATTTCAAAGCTGAAGGGAATATTGGGTACATCATCGTTCACTTCAATTTTAATTAGTGGTTCTGCAATTTCATTCGCAAGCTGAGGGTCCTCATTGGTTATTACGGGACACAGTATCCTGCAAATGTACAAAAAATTATAAATCACGAACAATACCTACACTTTTATTTGGAAAAAGACAGCCAAAATGTGAAATAATATAATTTAAAATACATAGGTAGTTCATTAAATGCGAATTGGTTTTAATTACTCGAATTCCGTCTCCTCAAAGACGATGGAGTTGGTCTTTTGAAATTCAGTGAAATGTTTTTCTTTTTTGTGCTCAATGAAATCGTCAACTTGTCGAAATGAGTGGTGGCACAATTTACACACAAACCAAACACTGATGATCGTCTGACACATGTTGCCCAGTTACCTATTTTCAAAAACACAATTACAAATAAAAACAATAATGTTGGTTTGCAACGAATCGTTCCCTTAAGTACTATAGGTTACTAGATTGTAGGGCAAAAGACACGATTAGTTTTGCAAATAATTACCTGATTTCCAGTTAAATCTTATTCATTATTCACTAGTTTGTGCAGGTAGTTAGCTTCAAAGATCTTAAATTAAATTAACTCGTTTACTCTGTTCAAAGTCTAAAATAGTTTCAATTAAGTTTTATCGTTTTTAGACTTTCAACTTTATACATACGACATTAACGACATACGATTCAGATACATTCGGAACAAAGGAGAACAGTCAGGAATAGAATCAGCAAAAAAGGAGTTGGAAGTGGTCGCACAAAATCTTGACGCTTCCCACGCTTTCAAGTTGATCAACCCCTTCGACTTCGACATTTCGGAAGAAAATTATATGCATATATATATATATATACTTATACAATTTAATTATTATTAATTGTTTTTTAATTGTTAATTATAATATTTATTTAGCAAACAAGTAGTTAATGATAAACGCGTCAAAATCATAGAAATAAATTATTAATTATTGTTGATAACAATAAAACTGTTTTAACATTATTTCACCTTTAATTAACGTCAATTAATTAATAATTAAATTAAATCAATTTAATTATTTCAAAAACTGTTTGAAAACGTTTTTCAATTTTTTTTTTTCGATTTCTAACACGAGGCAAAACTGAAGCGGAAGCACACAACATTGGCGACGCGTCCGTGGCGCCAATTTTCGAAGATCGTACAAATTACTCAAGATTAAAAAAATCTCAAATACTCAAATCAAATTTTTACATTCTCAAACAATTAACAATTAACAAATCACGAATATCACGAAAAACTACAGTTGACAGTGTGCCTTCCAACTGCCTGGTTTCTTTTTTCTTGCAAATTGCATTGTAGTTGCACGTCTTGGGTTCTTAGGTTTTCGTGCAACAAAAACTATTCAATTTTTAGTTGAAAATCGAAGTCGAATTTGCATCGGATACACACAAAGATACAAGACAAAACGAAAGAAACACTTGCACTTTTCTTTTGTCTTCAAATCGCTGAAATAATAAAGTACATGCCATTCCACACGGTGAATTACATTGCCGTGGTATTTGATTTTGGGTTTATGGTATATTTAATATTCAGAATTAATTTTATTTACCTTACCTTTGACGTAGTTGTAAGTTTGAAGTTCATAGTTAAATTAATTTGTTTACAGAAGAGCTAAAGGAAAAGTGAATTTGGAAAATGGGTGGTCCAAGACGGAAAAACTGCATGAATTGTTCGGCTGACTTGGCCACAAGAGAGACCCAGTCATCATTCTACACGTTGAATTGCAGTAGCCGCGTCAAGTCATCGTTGCATCCGGGCACGGTCGAATTAGTCCCTGTCCCAGATGCACTGGTCACCATCTTCAACTTTGAAGCTCTCAATCAACGTGGAATGGACGTGGACACGGGAAGCCTACTAAAAGACTTTAAATCCTCTGCCTCCTCTGTCCCAATTTGCTTCGTCTGCTACATGGTTTTGAGCGATCTCTACAGAACTTACACCGAATTTAATCAGCTTAGAAAAGCTAATTCCTTTCTTGGTTCAAAACTCATTGATTTAGAAAATCGTTATTATAAATCTCAACGGCCTCAAGGAAAGCCATCGCAGCCGGACCACGAGGACGAGCGCCAAGAGCCGGTGCGAAAGAGCCGTCGTTTAAGAAATTCAGCAAACAAGAGTTCAGACTCTAATCAAAAGATTCAAACTAAAAGGGAATACAAGGCGTCCTTGAGGACCTCTTCTGCCCCCGCTACGGACTTTGATACTTGTGATCTTCAGTATGGATCGGATACGGATGACAGTCATTGCCTTCCGGTTCCGGTCCAGGTTCAAGTAAGTAAAGAATCAGTCATCCTTATAACCATTTCGCAACGGCATTGTACTTAGTTTTGAATGTTATTGAAAACGGTAATTTCTAGTTTTTACCATTTTTTAAACGTCGAATTTGTACATTTTGACCTTTTAAAAGTTGACAAGCACCTCGTCGTACTTACAAGTGAAAGTACGCTGGTCTGTACGGATAGCTGGCTGTCAATTTAAAAGTGTTATTTACAAGATTTGACCGTTTTGAAAAAGTGTTATTTACTAGTTTTGACGGTTTTGGAAAAGCGTTAATTGCTAGTTTTGACGGTTTTGGAAAAGTGTTAATTGCTAGTTTTGACGGTTTTGGAAAAGTATTAATTGCTAGTTTTGACGGTTTTGGAAAAGTGTTAATTGCTAGTTTTGCTAGTTTTGACGGTTTTGGAAAAGTTAATTTATTGAATTAAATACTTTTTAGAGTATTCTTTCTATGGTTCCTCAGTTCTTAATAGGTTAACAGTTTTTAAATTTTGAATTGAAAGTTTGTAAAGTTTATTTCTGTAATTTTGTACTAGGGTAGAAGCAGGTAATTGTGGTATTCGAGTAATTGTGACCGTTTGAAATTAAAGTATGAAAGTATGTACAAA
>JAQFZC010006172.1:0-12913 GCA_034695205.1 Dicyrtoma fusca
ATTGCAATCGGCGGAAGGCCGCTCTACCACAAAGCCGCATTGAAAATGAACGAAGTGGATGCCGATTATTCAGATGATAAAAGACCCGTTGCACTTTTAGGATGTAAGTTTTTACTGTAAATTAATTCTGTCTGTCCATATTGAAATTCAGTGCATTAACACATACATTATTTTTGTTGATGTGATCACCAAATATTTATTGAACGACAGATATCGGATACCTCATTTTCCTCATGATTTTACTAGTCGTCTTTATTTGTGGCGTAATTACCGGGGTGTTTCTTCTCAAAGGTGTTCAAAAGGTTATTGCATTTGTTTACCTGTTGTTTATACCGTAATTAAATAATGTGTCTCATCTTTAATTAATTTGATTTTGTCCAATTTTTAACAGAGCAACACGAACTACTTAAGATGCTGGACGATCTTTGCTGGAGTGTGTGCAGTCCTTTCAATCCTATCAGTCCTAGTCTCTCCCAGTTTTGATGATATAATGAGCGTTCTTTTCACAATTGGTTTGTACGGCTTTGCAATTTGGGTGGTGAGGATACTCATTGCAGAGATTAATATGGAGGAACTCAAGCGACAGGAAGAATTATGTAATAATCGGCAACAGCCAGAGTACAATTCATATTATCATCAGCATATTTAATTTTGTGTAGAAAATCAAAATTAATTAATTCCGGTGGCAAGCCTGGTAACCAACCACTGGGCATTACTAACAGTAAGCAAAAAAAAGTATGTAATTATATTGCATGTACATATGTATGTATTAATCATAAAACAAAAATGGCTTTTAAATAAAATTTTCTAATGCTGTACAAATATCTTTGTGTATGCGGTGCTATGTTATTTCATTGGAACAGATTGAATTTTGATTTTAAATACACAGACTGTCATAAGAGTGCAAAACCGTTTAAAAATAGTGCAGTGTTAAGTATTACAGTTAAGTTGGCTACCCATAGGCTCTGGTGTATTAGCCTTACTGCTTAAATTCACTTCCTGGATTTGAGTGAAGAGAGTTGACATATCTGGTCTTGAACTTGGATTTTTGTCCCAACATCCTTCCATTAATTGGTATCTAAATTAATTGCAATAAATAAGCAATAAAACTAATTGTAAGAGCCGAAAAAACATGCTTCACTTCTTCAGTTTAAATATGATTCCATTGTTTTGCATTTTCCATCATTTGCCATGTATTTACGTACGTACATTTGTTCAGATGCATACAGGGGTCGTTTGAGTTGAAATCCAGCCTCAATTTTTTGAATAAAAACGTGATTGAAACGTAAATCAGGAAAAAGTGAATCATCCAAGGAGAATATTTCCCATAATGTCACCCCAAAGGCCCAAACATCCGATTGAATGGTAAACGTGAAGCTTTTGAGTGACTCCAATGCCATCCACTTCCATGGCAGGGGGACCTACAGATTACAGTCAATTTATTGTAAACCAGTCGTGAATCAGTATAACAAAATATCCGAAACTTTTTCATTCAGCTGATTCTTTTTCTGTTTCTTTACCTTTGTTTGTTTTTTGTAGATGGAGTTGGCATGTAAAAGCTGGCGTGAGAGTCCAAAGTCACTGATTTTTGCGACCTTGTCTTTGGTAAGGAGAACATTCCGGGCAGCTAACTCCCCATGAATTACCTGAAAAAAAATTGGGTTGAGAAATTTTGTTTGAATCAATTTTTTGAGTTCCTTTTCGAAACGGTAATTTACAAACTTTTTACACCTTTTGAAACTATTAATTTCAAGTTTTCACCTTTTTACAAAAATGTGACTTTGTAAAATTCGAGGTTTGACCTTTTTACAAGTGTTTGATACTAGTTTTGAATGTTTTTCAAAAGGTTAATTTGTGGTTTTAACTTTTTTTTAAAAAAAGGTTAATTTCTAATTTTGACCTTTTTGAAAATGTAATTTGTCAAATTCTAGGTTTGAACTTTTTAAAAGTGTTTGCTACTAGGAGTGTAGTCCTAGTGCACCTAAAAGTGTTGGAAATTTCTAATTTTGACCACTTGAAAACGGAAATTTCTACTTTATTGACCTTTTGAGAGTGTAATTACCAGTTTTGACCGCTTTGACAAAGTTTCATTTACAAATTTTAAAAATTAATCTTTACACCATACTATATAATATGCTTTTTTGTTTATTCAAATAGCTACAATATAATGGTAGGCTGCTTCAGCATTGATCCGATCGAAAGAATTTCATTTGGCAAAATAAGATCGCAACTGGAGAACATAAAATCGGGTCTACATAGGTACTAGTTCTGCAACTTGTTAACTGCAATCCTAAAACTGTTTTTTCTGAATGAAGACAAATTATACTTAATTATTCATGATAATATTTCCAAGTCATTTGCATAAATGTTTGGAATCAAAATAATATATGAAGCGAAGAAGTTCTAATAAAATTATTATAAATGAATCAAAATCGACCAAATATACACGGAAATTGTTAAGCTTTGAGAATATTCCTCACAGAAATAGATAGTGGCACCCCTATCTACATATTTGGTGGTATACCCATTTTATTCTGGTGGGTAACTTTAAAAACGCTGGTGGACAATCTTCCTCTTTTAATTTTATTGCGGTTGGTGGCCAACTGAATTTATCCTGGTGGTCGAATAATTCCATGATTGTCGAAACTGTATGAAATGATTAGCTTACTAACTGTGGCTGAAAGACTTATCTAAATAACTTTATCTATGACTAGAACACTGGTTAAGCAAGTGGAAAAGCTGACTACCATATCGAAAGTACTAGATAGTCGAGAGCGAACGTACATACGAAATAATAATAAGCTGTTAGTATATATTACGCTCATCGGCTTTCTTTCACAACTGCTATCAGTATAGAGCTGTGCAATTATGGAACCAAGTACCTGTATCGATACATAATCAAAATAATTCCATTGGCTTCCAATTTGAATTGGGCAAATGAATATTAAACAATCGAAATAATATTTGTGTATCGCAATAAAATAGCCTATTAAATTATTTTAATTTGTTATTAGAATAATTATATCACTTTAGTGTAATTTAGTGGTAAGTAGTGTCTATTTATGGAAATAAGTATTTCACTTTTTGAATGTGAAAATAAAACCATTACCGTTACCATTTCCAATACCATTACCATTACCAAGCTGTATCTTCATAATAATAATTTTAATACTATAATATTAACGCTATGGATTTTACTTCATTTTTTTTTTACTTTGCGCTGAATTTTATTTAGTTGACTTTTGGCAAAGGTTACAAACTTCTATCATGTCAAAGTTTAATTACCGTCACATCTGCGTACTAATGGTGATTGTTCGGGCACAAGCATGGGCTCTACCTGAAAGTACATTGAATTGCTTTTGTTAAACGAGTTATTCCATTGGCAATGTAAAGGGTTGTTAATATTTTTGTTTTTTATTTGTATAGAATGCCCTGGAACAGAATTTTCATGCAACTCTGGAGAGTGCATCGAGCGTGCATTAGCATGCAATTTTATTGTGGATTGTTCAGACGGGAGTGACGAGTATCCGAGTAACTGTCCAGGTACGATCCAATTATATGTTACCCAAGTTTTTTAATAAATATAAGCCACTATGTCAATTTCTTATATACAATACACTTATGCTGATCTGTTCATGTCAATATTAATTGCATTGACGGCAGAAGGTGCGACGCCTAATCTATGGACGGAACTTTGGCATTCTGACTCGAGTTTGAATAGAAATTTGTCTCTATTCTACAAAGACAATTACAGTATTGGATATTTGGACGCAGAGGCTAACGAATCCATCACGTGGCCATTTCCACTCTTTGCTCGAATTTGGAAATATGTTTCTATACAGTATGGGTCCATGGGAAAGAATCCGTTACTTTACATTGTACTGCACGAAAGCAGAGACAGTCAATCTAAATGCTCGTACGATGCTACTGACAGGGATTCTTCAGGCTTCCGCAATGTGATTGACTGCACTCTGGCAAACGAGACGAAGACTGCTTCCACTCATTTCGAGCTAATTTTGCAGGAGCTGGGAAACATGATACGATATCTTGCTAAGGGAGTATTGAATGATGCGGATGCTCTCGTTTGTGACGAGCAAATGACTCAGATTGTTCTCTACGACATTTATTTGAAGTTTCCACCGGAAGTTGCTGATGCTCAAGTAAGTAGCACCATGAAACAATGTGTAGGCAAAGGGCCAAGCAAATCGTTTGAGCAAAAGCGACGAAAGCAAAAATTAGGGGACGTGCAAGTATTACTTAACGCAAAATCTCTAAATTTTTGACCACTGCCAACCGCGTGTAACGCAATAGCGCCCCCGTGTACAATGTTGTAGGTATATGGCTGTAATGCACAACGAAAGGATTACCCACCCCTCTGGCGTTACGTAATAAATGGACAACCCCTTAAATAATTAGTTTTTTTTGTTTTTAAGCCACAAACTGCTGCTTTCGAAAAATGGACGGAGCGTCGGTTGAATGAAAAGACAGACAAGGGAGGAGTCTTCTGCTTTCGAAACTGGTTTCTGCCTATTTACAAAAATCACGGTGGGATGATTGCCCTCAACAAGTTCTACACTATTACAGAAATCGGCTGGCCAAAGAATAGACACGTGGGCTATAAGTACATGAATCAAGGGGAATTTGCTCACTTTTGGAGTATGGCGGTGGGCAAAGATCTCTTTCCGTTGGCACAAGTGACCTTCCAGTGGAATAGTAATCTTGTCGTCAATTTGGTTCGGGCCAGGATTTACTACCCATATGTGGACTACTCAGGTACAACAATAGAGATTCTTAATTTGTTTGTTGTAAAAGTGATTTCTACGTTTGAAACAACTACTCAATTGTAAACGAATCACGTAGAGCTGTGTAATAATGATTTGTACTTTGGTATCAATTAACAGTAAATGGGCACACTGTCGCCTACGCCGATGAAAACGTAGTTTTCTACTTGCTACAAAGTCGTCTGCTGTACCCCAGTTCAAAGTATGAAATGGTATCAAAGGCATGGGAATATATTAAAAATCAGTACGATGTCATAGATAACTATAGTACACTTACGGTAGTGTTGAAAAGGGAAAGTCAAGAATCATTTGAGAGCCACTGTACTGTTTCCTATGTTGAGCCGAATCCCTTCAATCATTTTAATGATAATGACACACACGTCCTTAATTGTGCCTCGCCGGATGCACTCGATTGGAATACTGAGAAGACAAGAGTCATTGAGGAAATATGGAACTCAATGGCAATTGTAGTTCTGCAAAAGTGCCAACCAAAGGACATTGATCTCACGTTAACTTGTAAGAAAGTAGATAATAAGTCCGTTGGCCTTTTAAGAGCATCTTTAAAAGGATTTTTATATGTAATATGCATAAGGTCTTGTGCACTATTTAAATCTATAATAATCCTTGTGTATTTATGTTCAGCTAGTTGGGCTGGACATGCTGTGTCGGGATGGTCAATGGCAAATGTTTTGGCGTACGACATTCAGCTGAGATTGGGCCTTCAAGGAAGCAACGACACATCTCGTTGGCTCAATGAGAAAATGATGGAAAGTGAGTCTGTTCCACGTGGAAAGACATATTGGTTTCGGGACTGGTTTTATACAATTTATGACAACTACGGGGGTTCCGCCGTTTTGCACAAGTTTTGCACAATTTTGAGAACCAAAACTATCATTAAAAGTCCATATTTACAGCTGAACGTGGGCGAATTCGTTCATGTGTGGAGCGGGGCTGCTGGGACGAATCTCAATGAAATTGCAAATGTCACATTTGGATGGTCTGAAGCGTTTCAAAAGGAATTCATGGAAGCACGTTTGGCTTTGATGGGCTTAAACTACACTTGTAAGTTAGCATGCTTGAATTTTTTAACTAATTAGTACTGACAATGTACTTACAAGAATTGAGATTTTTAAATGCAAACGTGGCATATTTCGAATATATTAAATATACGATGAATACGGAAGTAAGTATAGGCTTACAGTTGTACTCCCACTCGAATTTACCCAGCTACCCATTAGAAAATGCCGACCATTGACCATAATTACTACGGTTACTGCCGTTAAATAATTATTATTTTTGAACTTTTTCATCCAGGTGCCGAATGTGACGAAATTCTTAAAACTTCAAGAGCTCGTCCAAGTAAGGTTTTACCATTACGCTGTAGTAAAGTTTTATAAACTAATCCCCAAAAGAAAGTGTAGCCTATAGATACGTTTACAATTTAGTATGTATTTTGAAAGATAGAATTGTTATGCTCTTGATTCAATCCTAGAACTAGAACAACACGGATCAAGCTTATGGAAGGAAGTATCATGCTTCGTTGCTGCCTTCGTTTTTGTAGTAACTGTGGTCGTAGTTACTCTTCGAATCAGATTCTTACGTTGCAATAGTCTTTCGCCAAAATTCGGTCTATCGTCGATCTCCCTTTCAGTTCAATCTTCTCGTCCCAATGTAACATCCCCACTCGTGGGATATGGCGACAAATACCGGTTTGGAAGTTGCATCCAAAGTAAATCCCGTGGATAAGGTGTCCCACCATTCTGTTGGTCATCAATTTTCAGATTTGATGCTCACATCCCGGTTAATAGTCACTAGTGATGGGATTTACCACCAATACACCTCACACCTCACTCGGCCCTCTTCTCCCTATGGAGTAAGACCGTCGCTTCTGGCTTAAGAATTAATTTCGGTCCGACACTAGTCGGGAATGACCTTGGCTACCACTTATGTCTTACATCTTCTCATGAACGAAGATGATAATGAAATCGCTTGCAGATTACGTGAAGTACTGACCACAATATTGTCCCTTATGATTGTCAATGATAATCCTCCGGCACAATAAATACGGCTTACGTCTCACACCGGTACATTTGTATTGAATTGAATTGACACTTAAATAAGGATCACTACACTTAACTCAACATAATGTCCCATTTTGGCTTGGCTTTAATTGTTTCGCTCGTCTTATTTCTCTCTCTCTCAAAATATTTCCAATTAGTTTAAAGCTCTTTTAGCCGTTACACTCCCTTTCCCCTAACTAGTTCGTTACTTCTAATGGAGTACTCTATGTAATTAATATATAACACACGTAAGAAAAATTTAATTCGTAATTAAAGAAATCCTAACAGAATATGGAAGAGAAGTGGGGAAATAATAGGAAAATTGAGTCGATTCCTGCAACTTAAGTTTGTGGCTCTGGACCTGACTAAATTATATGAAAGACTAAACGCTTGGTGCTCCCGCTTCTCCTCTGCAGCCCAAGATTTCCCTGTGTCTTTGTTTGACCAGTGAGTTTTCGACCAATCAGCAATCGACTCCAATCAGTTCCTTTATTCTCCTTCCGTGTCAACCTAATAATACCACACACAAAAATACTACGCAACAGGATTCCCAACTAAAATTAGACTAACAAATGAACACCAGCCGATGAGGCTGTTCCGACGTTTGTTACTGAATAATATTACACACACACACACGCCGCAAAATTTCTTTCTCTGTCTAGATGCTTCCATCCCCTACTGCCTCAACCAAAGATACTACGAAATTGGTTGATTTCTAGTACGTCATGGGTCAGACCCGCGAAGTCTGGCTTGCCGTAACCTTTCATAACGTTTTAAACAGCACACTGAAACTGAAAATGTGTTCCATAAGACTTTTTGTTATAAATGCAAAACTGCCCTTTTTACTTTAATGGTATTACATTCTTATAAACTATTCAGCATTGGCATTATTCATGCATCCCCAAAAATGTGTCCTTCAAACTGAGCTTTTTTGAAAATGAACTTTTCAAAATTAATTCAACAAACTTTTATTCAAATTCAGGAAGGTACATAGTTCATGCAAACATATGCACAAGAAATGTACTTGTTACAAACATATTGCTAAAATAAGTGTTCGAAGTTGCCCTGCATGGTTAAGTCGTAAATTACTGCCACTATTTGCGAGTACCAGCGGTACGGTTTTTCAAATCCTGTGTGCAATATAATTACATAAGTACTATATATATGTATAGCTAGCCGTCTAATCTGTAAGCCCTATCACGTGGAGTGGAAATCCCGGACTGGAGTATTTTTGACTGACTCTGTGCGAAGTTTGTCCGCAAACCCTATTATATGATAGAACTATAAAATTCTGTTAATTCTATTGATTAAAATGAAGAATTTGAAGAATAAGTTTTCATGGCGATGGTCGTCACTGGAGTCCCTCACTGATATGACCTTCTCCATGAAATGCGGCGTGTGGTCCTTTGGTGTGACGCTCTGGGAAATTTTTACGCTTGGTAAAGTTCCGTATTCGGACAGAATTTGGAATCAAGACTTTGTAAATGAACTTGCAGGAGGGCACGTACTAGAGACCTCCTTCATTTGGAAGCGTTGATATGTAATTAACAACACATCTTTTATTTTTTTGATTTTTTCGTTATTATTGGTATTGTTATCCAATTTTATAAATTAATCTTTACACCTTACTACATAATGTGCTCTTTTGTTTATTCAAATAGCTACAACATAATGGTAAGCTGCTTCAGCATTGATCCGATCGAAAGAATTTCATTTGACAAAATAAGATCGCAACTGGAAAACAAAAAATCGGGTCTAGCTACCGGTTCCGCTACTTGTAAGCCTGATAAAACTGGTTTGTCTGAAAGAACTTATCCGTAATTCCACGTCATTTGCATAAATGTGTGAAATCGAGATAATTTGTGAAGCGAAGAAGTTTTAATAAAAATGATTATAAATGATTCGACCAAATAGACACGTAAACAATGTTGTGAGAATATTCCAGTACGACTAGTTTTTTGGATGTTTACTGTATTGGAAGTACTGGAAAGCAGGTAGCTTAAAAACTTGTTAATTATAAATTAGCTGAGCAGTGCCAAGTGTATAGTTTTTTATAGTCTGGTCGAACAATGATTTGCACGCATTCTGATTTATTTAAGTTGTAATTTTACACACACACATACACACTAAACTTATAGAAGCTTTTTCACAACGTATATATGTACGCTCATTTCGAGCAAACAGGGGCAAATGTATCGTATTACGGAAAGAAAAAAAGCTCATTTAATCATTAATTCGCATGCAACCACCGCCACTGCTTCATCTCACATATATACCCCCTTCCAAATATTACCTTCTAAAAAACTTGTTAGCTTGCACTATTCTCAACGACCGATGCAAAAATCATCCATGTTTCAGTCATTTTCGTCACAACATAATATTTGCAAGGTCCCTTATTATTGGTTATAGTTTGTAGCCACTAACAAAGTAAAGGAAGCAATTCAACATTTAGATGTATTGCTCAAGGTCTACCGCTTTTATATATATCTATTGTGGAAGTCAAGCTACATACATATAATATATACCTAGGTACTCGCAATTACATTTATTTAGACATCGCAAATTCCAATAAGCTGCCCAACATGTTTTTATATTCTATCGATGCGATTACACTTCCAGTACACCTTTTATTAAAAGCCCACTCATTACTAGTTTATTCCAATACGAAGTAGCATTGAAAATTGCAAGTGATTTTCCCCGGATTAGCAGTTAATAGTGACGATATTATTATTTGTGTAAAATCGAATTGTGTTTTTCGGAATCATGGACCTGACACAAAAGCTAGTGACGGACGAATCCGTGAGAAAATACACTGGAGTTTATTTCTTGGGACAGAACACTACGTGGTGGGCTAGATCGATTGCCTGGTTTCAAATTGTAAGGCAGTCAGTTTTTTATCAAAATTGTTTCTCCGAAATGTGATTATAAAATCCCTTTTTTAATTAACGTATTTTTTCATTCTGCAGGTCGTTTACAATATTGCATTGAGTGTATACGTCACAAGTTTAGTCATGCTGGTAGTCCCAATCCTTGAAGGGAAGCCAATTCAACACCTGGATCAGTATCAAATTGAGAATCTAAATGTAGATCCCATAGTAGCCGTCAACTATGAAATAGCACAGAGTCAGTTCAAAATTAAAAATGTTTTTTCAATGGATGTTATAATATGGAAATAATTCCAGAACTATTATTATTACTGGTAATGTGATTCTGTACTAATTTTCAGGCGCTCTTAAAATGTTTTTTGCAATGGTTCAATTAACACTTGGAATTATTTTGCTGCAAGGAGTCGGACAGGTAAGAAACAATTAATAAAAATTGCCGACCAAGATTAGAAAATAATTTACAAACTCACAACCTGTGTTTTATATGATATATAATAATAAATTATTTGTTTTAGGAAAACCGAACAAAGGTGTCAGTGTGGACAGTTGGAACAGCTGCAATGGTAATTCTCAACATTGCCATGATTTCCACTTCTGCTATCATTGGCGAGGATTACGGTGCGGGAGAGCCAAACTTTGTCAAAATTGTACTTTGGGATTTGCCCTGGATTTTATTATCCATTCAGTTCCTATGGATTGTCACCATTTATAAAAATGAACTCACAAAATTACAAAAAGTTAAAGATTACATTTTAGTTAGTAGCAAGCCTTTCCCTGGGACTCTCATTGTTTAACTTCTATCTGTAGTTTTAAATGTATAACATTTTTGTAATTATTTGTAGGTAATTGAGTTTTAAAATTATTAATGGTGAAATTATTCTCCAATAAAAGAAAGCAAGAACTAAGTTTAAAATTGATTTTTTTATTTATTGTTAGAAGACAAAATGGCGTCACCATAATTGGAATTTTTTTAAAATCATTACTCTAAACCATCATTAATCATTACATTAGATAGATATTCCTTTTTGAAGCATACTTTCCATTTTTGTGGACATTTCAAGGCTGTCTACGTCATCAGCACGAGTTTCAACTCAAAAATAAGCATAATTTTGTATTGTATTATAATTGATAATAGTATGCACGCTAAACATTTTTGACAACTCAAGATTTTTGTCAATGTCAACGACCATAACGTTCTTCTATCTTAAGTGGGTACAATATAGTTTGTGTGTACTGACTGGTTTGCACAAGTTCTTGACTAAACCGTGGAATTTATTCCTATAAGTGCAATCACAAAAGTAAAAATCAATAAATAACACAGGAATTATTTGTACACTTACTTTAAGACATTTTACAAGAACCACTCTGATATGGGCTTTGATACAAACTTGTTAAGAAAAATAAATTTTATCCTTGTTTCAAGTGGCGGTCTGTGTACTTGGCATAATACAAGAGTGTTTTCTGAACTAAGCGAGGCTAAGGCTAAGCTGTGTGTTAGAACCTGCTCTTTCATTTTAAGTTCAAAGTTTGGTGGGCTGGTCTTTTCTCATCCATTTAGTTTTATTATTTGCAAGGCTATATTACTTTATAGGACCGCTTAGCATTCATTTATTTCATTCTTTTTCTGAAAAAACAGCAGAAAACTAAAATCGAATTAAACGTCACTACTATACAGTATTAAATTTCAGATTTCAGTTTTTAAAATCAGTTTTGAAAGCGCCATGACACAGCCTCCGCCGCATTATTTCCCTAGCCAGTCCATCCAGGTGGGCCCTCAGCCAGTAGTTGTGACACAGCCGCCGTATTTTCGAAGTCAGGAGATTTGCTGTGCAACAGCTAGGACCCTCTCTAATGTCATTGCCTGGCTGCAGATCGTAAAGCTTTTAATAATTAAAAAAACTAATTAATTTCTAACATCTATTTTTTTAAATAAAGCGGCAACGCTTAATTTTGTAAAATATTGCTAAAGGTATCCAGTAGCATCCTATTTGTGGTGGCCATTATTTGGGTGACGCAGCTGGAGAACTTGAGGCAAACCATCTATTCCCTTGACTTCAGAGCTGGATTGATGCTAAAAAAATCTTTTGAAAAACCACTCACGTCACAGAATCCAGCCGACTATGCGGATGGCTTTGAAAGTACATTTACAATGTTTGTTAAAGGAGTGGATTATTATTTTGGTTAATATTTCAATGACAAATCAAATATTTTGTACAAATGCAGGTGTCGCTAACAAGATATACGCTGCGATTCTGGTATTTGTGATCTGCATGGCAGTTTTGGGTGCAATTGGATTCGTGACAGGGATTTTTTTGCAGCAAGGGGTTAGCCAGGTAAACAATAGAAAACTTTATACAATCTAACCGGCTGTAATAAGATATGAAGCATTTATTGTAATTTTATTTACAACTTTTTCAGAGAAAGCCAGCATTCATGACCGTTTGGATCATCTCACAGGTTCTAATGTCTCTTCTGAGCGTGGGTTGCTCCATTGCTCTCAACGTTTTGATTTCAGAGTTCAACGAAAGATCCATCCTTTTCTTTGGAAATGTTGGTTGGAACGTATTTTGTATTTGGGTCGTTTCAAAACATCGGTCAGAGGTCGAGTCCTTTCTCCTCATGCAACGAAGTAGCTCACAGTCCCTGGGCGTATTGACCAAAGCATAGGTAGGAGTTGAAAACATATCTTATCGACCAGATTTAAGCGTTTTCTTTACTGTTGTGAAAGATGTTAGCGCTCAAATTGGGTATAAATTATGTGTATATGTATTTAAATGGTAAAAATGTAAGCGTTTAATTTAAATCAGTAACCTGTATGTACTGTAGATAGTATTAAACTTGATGCTACCAATTTGAAACAACTGGGGATTAAATTTTAGTATTAATAGTAAGCTTCGAAACAAAGTAAGGAAATATTGGTTTGACGAGAGTTCGATTGCAAAAGCTTTCATTATAATTATTATATACTTACGTAAAATAATAAATATTTAATTTAAGAGGGCGTTCCAAAATCGTAGATATTCTCGTAACCGTTTAGTATATACTCATATATTATATTACAGTCCTTAAATATGTGTATGTAATTATACATAATAGTGCTAATGCGCTATATTCAATGCTACCTACGTTTATCACTGTCAATTATTAAACTGTATGGCATTATATATGTACACGTGTGTGTATAATT
>JAQFZC010006173.1:0-12911 GCA_034695205.1 Dicyrtoma fusca
TGAGTCCGTTGGGCTATCCTCGTTGGAGGACAGTGACAACTTTGTTTTATTTGAATAAAGTCCGTCTATATATATACAATAAAAAACTAAAAACGGAAAAGCATGCAAAAAACCAGTGACCAGTGCAGTGTCGTGTTTATTTCAAAATATTTACCTTCTGAAGCGGAGCTTCTTCCATGTACTCTGTCTCAGTTTCTCCTCGTCGTTCCGACGATGATGACAGTGAACATTTTTTCTTGTTCTTGTTTTTAATTTGTTTCGAGTCGGTGGGCAGACTGAAGCCAACTACCTTTATACATATCGCCCCATAGCTGGCTCCGATGATAAATAATGGGAAAATGAAAACCGAAATCACAAACCAAGTGACGTAAGCTCGAGCCCCCCACGGTTCAATGAATGTCACCCAACAGTCATACACGCCGCCCTGGAAGCCACAGAGACAGTTAAAAATTAATTCCTAATGAATGCGAGGCCGACCACCCACCACATATTCATTTCAAAACTATCTGCCTACGCTTTACACTGGTCATTGGAATGCTGGACATTTAAAGAATGTGTGGGCGGATCATCCTAGCTCTTGAAAGGAGAGATATTGTGTTTAATTGCGATGCAGATCAGCACTGAAGAGGGTTATTTTAAATTTGCCACATTTATTTGTCATCCTGCCAAATGCTGTAGGATTCTACCTCAGTAGATATGTGCATACCATAAGTTCTGCTCCAGTAGGTAAAATCAGTGCGAAAGTAATAACAGTCAAAATTAGTCCATAGAATGCGTTTGAATTATTGATGCTGTCTCTTCCTAAAAAACATTTATGAAATTCCAAGCTACCTACTTTCACTGCAATACAGTATGAATTTGCTTTCACTCCCGTCCAATATTCCTATCCCCACACAAAGAAGAAATTAATCTTCGAATCTTCCACGGTAGCTCCACCGTGATACTGTGATACAAAAGTTTCACATGAAAGAGAGGATGGCTCCATCATTGACTCATCAAAACCATCTAATAATTACAGAACCGGAGATTATATTTTTACAATACTACCAAAGCCGTTCTCGCTACTTCGTCGACATACTGTACATATCGGTCCTAGCTTTTTCCTCCTATTAGAAGGATCGCCTTTCAAGTTCACACAGTCCAACCCCTCCTTCTGAAGGAACATACCTATACTCATCCAAATGAGTATGAATGGCCGTCATTTCTGTATGACTGCACACACTGTAGTGCAAACTAGAGGAGATGATATTGTAAAGGAAGAAATGCAATTTTATACCTCCAGAAATCAGATACTAAAAAGTTTGATTTTCGCATCGCAAGAAGGTCTAGGATTACGATGGCTATTCTTGAGGTTTGTAAGGAAAATGGTCCAACAGTGCAGTGTAGCTACCACCTACATATACAAGCAGTATATTTAATGGAACAAAAGCAACTTTTTCTTTAGTTTTCTTTCAAGAGTAGCGTATAATCCAACTCTATATCTGTCGCTGTATGGATCTCCTAAACTGGGAAATCCAGTCAAAATGCTTTCCCTTATCCCATGTCTCCCTAATATGAATGACACGGACGGAAGTTTAGTAAAAGAAAATTCATTTTTATGCCACTCACACGCCAGTGCTGGAACGTGCCCGGTGGAACGTTGCTGGAAAGTACCTACCTATGTACATCTACTACATGTGTGCCTGCTGTGAAGCGTCGTAAATATATTCCGCTGATTTGATATTCCTTTCCTAATAAAATACTGACTGGATCGTCTTGTCTTCTAGTCTTCGATCGCAATTTTGGTTCTATCGCTCACTCCGCACTACTGCCTTTACATGTGTTATTGTCTCTATGTACGTGTGATGGGAGAGGATTTCAAGGTAACAAGCATCAAGTTTTTGGGAATGCTTCATTTTACTGGCATGTATGAAGGTCCTTCTGGATGGGAGAAAGTGAAAGCAATATTTACCTGTATGTCAGTATTACAGTAATAATAGTAGGTACTAACAATACTAAATGCGATGAAATGATCCTCTATGACATGAGTTGCATAGCAAAAGAATCTAATCTTAAGAACCCCTTTGTACAGTAAAATTAGGTCTACTAGAATGTAATGCATATACCCAAGCATCGAGGCTTCCACTGAATTATTTACCAAGGATGTAAGTTTAACATTTCACAACAAACAAGCTGCACAAACATCTGTATCCTTTTACAAAATCCAGTACAATGGAAAATTGATTTAAATTAATACAATGCCTTCCTACTTGAGTACATGTTTTTCTAAACGTTCAATGTGTCCTTTTTAATGTGTTTGTATAATGCAGAGATTAAATTAACGTCTTTTGTGTTAAAAATAATGCCTCTCATGAAGCAATGTCCCACATGTCGTTGTTTTCGAAATGCTGTTGTCAATGAAACCCACATCTGAGGCAACTAAAATAGAGACTTCATTGAATAATCTGCTCATGCTAATGATAAGCTTCTGCTTAGATGCTGAGGAGGCGTTTTTGTATGTATGGGGAACGATGGGCTGGGGAAAGTCACGTGTACAGTTTACTGTGTGAGTTGTTTGTAGACTTTCGGGTTGAGGAAAATATATGTCAAAGAAAAATATAAACTAATTTATTTTACATGAGCTACCACGTCAGAACTTTTCGAACAGATGACACTAATTTGGCACGCTTTAAGCATTCCAATGCATTGTGTAACCAAAGTAAACGATAAAATTTCATTCAAGGGTAAAGAAAATAAGCGTTTTATTAAATTCTGTCGCAAATACGTTGTGAGTTACTTTGTTGTATCTAAAAAAAAAACAAAAAAGTAAGCAAAAAAGATGATTCAGAGAGAAAGAAAGGGTGTTTACTATTTGCTCAATGGACTTATTAGGATGGCTCGTCACGTTAGAGTAGAATGGAATGAAATTGAAATACGTGAAAGTGCGAATACAGATAGAGAAAGAGAAAAAAATGGAAAACTTACCGGCAACTCTCGGAGAGTGAAAATAAAAGCCTGTGGGCTTGCAAAAATGAAGGAGATGACCCAAGACATGAGAACAAGGATTTTGGGTCCTTTGAGACCACCATAATGGTTCCTGGAAAATGAGTGATGACAGACGACAAGGTAGCGGTCGATTGCCATTGAAGTCAACACGTAGGTTGACAAATAGAGGACGAATACCTGAAGGAATTTGACAGCTCGACACAGTATGTCAGGTCCTTTAAATCTGTAGGTGATATCCCAAGCCAACTGGGGTAAAATATTCCCAAAAGCGACGAGTAAGTCCGCCACGCTTAAATTTAACATGAAGAAGTACATACGAGACATTGGACGGAACTGAAGTTGACGACGTAGTGCCAGTAACATCACTCCGTTCCCCACTACAGCAAGAACCAGAATGATGGAAAGAACAGCAATCTCCACGTTTGCTAGACTTTCATTACGACCCGTGCCAGTAAATACATCTACAGTCGTCTCATTAGAGGAAATACTCAGGTGCCCACCACTACCAGTGTCACTACTACTTTCTCCACCACCTGCCCCAGAACTCCTGTCAACTGAACCATTTCCCTGCACGGAACCCATGTCCTTGTCCTTCAGCCTATCAAATTCCTCGCCAGGCCCACTATAATTAACCCACTCTGAAGCTTAACAACCCTAATGTCTCTCTTTTCCTCTCGTACACACACACACCAGAGTCAGAGTCAGGGGTACTGGGCGACACTGTACTGGGTCCTACGGCCAGACTCCCTGTATCCCTCTTGTAATTATATAGATACGGGCAAATACGGGTAATGGGCTCACTGGGAATTTTTATTCTACGTGGAACGCCTGCACATCCTGGATCTATCTTAGTACGTTCAGCTCGATCCCTAATGCTACCCCGATCTACTATAGTACTACAGTTGTATCATCCCTTCCCGGCTGCCTTCACTCCTTAGACATTAATTGAATTAAAAAATAGTACTGCGTGGGTGTGTAACTCCGTTGCGTCTGGAGAATAACGTATTATTTTCGGCCTTGTCTCAATTACTTGGGATCTTGCAAATACAACGTGAGGAGGCGCAACAAATTGTTATAATCAAATTTTTGTCAGTGTTCCCTCAGACATTAATGTTACACCATTCAAGTGACGGATCTTGATGTCTAGTGCATGGATGGACGTAATTCATTCCAATCTTCGGGCTTCTCCTTACTTCTTCCTACAGTCTCGACAAGACTCTTCCTTTTTCTGTCTTTTTTCTACTCTTCTGGTTTCACGCCTTTGCGAATCCCAACAGATGCCATCTTCTTTTGGTTCTTTCCCTATATTTTCTTTTTTTCACTCACATGTGTGTATACTTACAACGTGATAGATTACATTCTATGTGTCCTTTAGTGTGTTGACAACGATCCTTTAACTTCCAGGCTTGGACTGAGTCATACTGCGAGTCTGCTTTCTACTCAACTTCCTCTTGTGATCGCCCCTTCTCATCCAACTCAACAATTCCGCTTCTCCGCGATTCTTGGGTGGCCCAAAGCAGATTTCACTTTGGCTTTGTCCTTAGTCAACTCTTTAGTGCCTACAGGAAGAAACATAGATAAATAAATCGAATGAGCCCTCTTTTTCTGGGGAAATTCCTTACGAGGTCAATCTATGTACTTGCTTTCACTTACAACATACTGGAAGATTGCTACCGTGTGGCAGTCACTGCCCGACTGGAGTTACAACTATTGGTATTTCCTCAAAGTATTGGTTACGTTTAATCTACATCTTATACCTTTTATCTTCCCCACATCTCCCTATCAGTGCACTTTACCAGAAATCTTATTTTCTATCCCAAATACTCAAAGTGAAAGGAGGTAGAGAAAAATGACTGGGATCCAAATTAGAGATTCACAATTCGACTCTCAATGTGAGTATCGATTCCTTTGAGTTCTTATCAGTCAGGATCAACTGCTTAGCTTAAACTCAGCCGCTTTTATAGTATTTACACTTTCCTAGAAGCTGGGAATATTCCTATCTTTTTCTGCGAACACCCTTATATTATATTTTCTTTACAAAATATAAAATATCTCATCCTTTGTCATTATTTGTTGCCTATTGAACCGGGATATAATGATTATGCTAAACCATAAAGAGTATCAACTATGTGACGAAGGACCTGGCTTTCCGAATTCATACATTTCATTTGAACCGTATGAGTACCTCAACTGCCATTCCAGAATTGATCTGCACATATGTAAGCATGTGCCAACTAGGTACCTAGTACATTAGTACAGAATATAATCTACGCCGCCTAGTTGTACAATTCAGCACGCAGTTTAATTTCGTTTTTAAGGCGTAAGACGTAAGATAAGATAGAGAGCCGTATCATTGACTCGCTGATCAAAAGACTTTGTGTTGTTAAAGCTAGCGGTAGATAGATATGTGCGTAGGCAGATCCTATCCAAAGTTGACTACATAGTTCGGTACTACTTAATCGATTTTTTCTTGATACAGTGGCCTTTCAAGAAAGATTTCTCCATTTCCTTAGTTTGAAAGAGAACTGAAAGCTGGGTAGCAAGTAATTGAATGCGGTAATACAAATAGAATGAGAGTCCATAGATCCCAAACGTAATATTGGTACGCCGAAACATTTTGGACCCTTTTGAAGGAGAACGTGACGCCTCAGTCAATTTCTGGTCCGCAGTGGACCTTTATAGTATAACCACATCAATCAACGGGGTATGCATCGTGTGGTGCCAGTACATTACATTACAAAGTTTCAAAGCCGGGAATCTGCCTGATCTTTTAAAACATTTCTGCTTAATATAGTAATTAACTCGCCCATATTCAAAAGTGTTACAAAATTGTATCCCCGAATATAATTCCATTTCTAGCGTACTTAGGATCATTAACATGTGTATACAATGGTGGATATTTGATTTTGGAAAATGTCTGCCTTTTAAGTATAGAGGTATTGTCAAAAATTCAAAAAACGAGTGCTACAAACCTCAAATAAAACATTTTTAACCAACGTTTGCAGTGAAAATAATCAAATGACAGTTACTATTAAGTCTGACTTGTCTGCTTTTGCTTAAAATAATTTCAGGGAACAAACTCATAATTTGAGGAGAAAACAATAGAACAAAACGGCTTTTTTTTATATATAATTTCACAACAAGCAGTGACACAATTTTGTTCTACCACCGGCTTGTGTAGAATTGTAAGGCCTTTTGAGCAGTGGGGCCCATAAGGCTATTTCTCAAAAACTGTGGCGCCAGGAGCAGAAACAAGTTTTTGACAACAAAGAGATTTCAGCTCTTTGCTTCAAACTGCCGCCAGGATCGGTGATATGCAAAAACGTTTTCTGGCAAAGATATAGCTACGCACTTATTGAAGTATCTAGTTCACTAGCAGCGATAGGGGCGGTGTGGGGAGTACTTTTGACGTGGCGTCAATATTTACAAAGTGAAAAGGAACGGTCTTCCGACTTGTTGAACTATTTTTTCAGTAGAAACATGGGGTTGAAGAAAAAGCCTCACAGGGCTGGAATACACGTTTTACGACGTTGCTGAAGAAAAAATTTGAGTGTAAAATTTTACGTAGCCCGGAGCTACAATAGGGTGGCTAGAAAACGTTATAGTGTGTATAGTGGAAAAATATATTAGTCTGCTTTCTTCGTTTTGTTCAAAAAAGTCGAAGTAACGCGCCAAGAGGGGGAAAGTTTGAAAAAAGGTCGAAAGTGAGCGGGCATGTTCGGAACCATGTTGACAGTTGTCAGGGGAGTGTATAGTTCTAACATATGCTGAAGTAGGAAATTATCCTGTTTCATACTTATATACCTACGTAAAGTTATTAACAATTATTACCACACATTTTAATGAACGCTATCATTAACAGACTTTCCTAGTAAGATATGAGATCTCCTAATTTGTGTTCTACAGTTTTCCCTATTTATTACTTTTGGAAGGTAAACAGGGGCGACTATAATCTCATACTCTGAACTGAGGCATTCAGCACAATTAATCATTAATTTACATAAGTTTCATGTCACATAAACTTGTCTTCCACTGTGTGTTACGTGACACTCTTGACGATACTGGAAACTATACAGTTTACTAATTAATCAAGCTCCTGGATTACTAACGAGCTACAGCATGTTTGTTTGTGTGTGAAAGTCAAAGGTCTTTCAAAATATGCATTACGAAGATAACCTAGGAAGATTTTTTGATATGTTCGAGCTCGAGCTCCTGCACTAGGAGCTTTTAATGCGATACATTTGAATTTGTTACCAAAATTAATGCTAAACATGAGCTAGGAGGATTCCAGTGTTAATAACTCGGAGGGAATTCACTTCCCGTGTAAACTTTCCTTCCTTTACCAACACCAACGGAGGTATGCTATCAGAGGGACTGAGTTTGCTTCAGTAAACTGTCCCAAGGAACTATATCTAATTTTAAGTTAGTATAAAACCACGTGGTGTGAAAGATACGAAGCTCAATACTTGGATTACATATACGACGATGCGGAATTTTTGCAAGATTTATGATGATAATATGAATCTACGGCGAGTGTCTCCTTTGCCTGTTGCCAAAAGCTAAATAACGTGCATGAGTGCTCCGAACACAGACCATCTCTCACATAAATGGGGTAATTTACTTAAGTCATTGGCATTATTTATAAGCCCTTGCACTTCATAATAATACATCATACTACATGGATACCTATTGAGACAACGCTGCGATGCCAAGTGGAACTCTGCTGCCTCTATAAACCTTACAGCTGAAAGTCGAGGACTAATAAAAGTAAGTATACGAGTGGAGTACAGTACCTAAAGGGAAGTTGTGAAAACTTTAAAAAATACGGCTCTTAACAGAACCAGAGTAAACAGAAACCAAGTTGGTCAGAGTGACATTGTTGACACGTTCTGCGTCTGTCATGGTCGCTCTAAAAGACGGGACAGAGTAAGTTTCCGTAGTTTTGAGTATTCCAAGAATACTGGTTGGAAGCAGTGGTAACATTGCTGAGGGGACATTTGTCGGCATTCAACTTTCCCCTTGACACACATACTTCCCTTCCCAGGAATTTCCTTGCTTTGTGGAAAACAAAGTGGCTGAAAAAAAGATAAAGATGAAGAGTGTGGGTAACAAGTAAAAGTGAGAGATTTTTCAAGTTGTACGGTGACGGCATGTATTAGGAGAAATGAACATTCTCTTATACAGTTGGAAAATATATGTAACTACGCGACACTTTCTTTTTTTCACTACTCTTCCTATTCCTCATATTTCTCCTGTGGTGAGAGTTTGGAAACTAAAGAAATAAAATGTACATCTGACAATACAACAAAGGCATATTTGTGGAGTCACCTGCATCGCTCTGGTTCTCCTCTGGACCACCACACATTCTTTAAAATACACACATAATATTTATTTGGACGTAGGCAGCTAGTTTAAGCTTCAAGTGGAAGAGTAATGGAAATGGGAAAGGTACGTAGGAGGCATGTTATTACCCATTTAGGTATGTTTGCCTACGAGTATGAGTAGGGTTACACACGTGGGATTGAACCAACGTCAGAGGCAGTTTGAATTTCTTATATTCCCTCAACAGTTGATACGGATAAATAAATGTGTACTTGGCTATGAATTTCAACTTCATTGGAATTTTTTACCAAGTTACAATGCAGTGTAAAACTCGAAACCGCTCTGACGGTAACGTTGGAAACCTGGACTCCTTCCTACACTCCTTGTTACCACGACCTTGTCATTTCCGACGGAAAGTTCCATAAAATATACATTATACATCTCTAACACACCGTTTGTCTGCCACAAAAACTAAATTCATGTTTCCTATTTTCCTCCTTCCCTTAGATATGCCCACGTAAGGTGGGCTAGAAAGAGGAAATGAAAAAAAGGAAGTCTTATTACGATCCACGGTTTCGCTTTTGTTGTCATTGGATACGACATGGCAATATGGCATTGCATTCCGTGACACAGAAAGTACATTGAGGGAGCATATTTATTGCGGTATTTCCCGACTTTCGGACCATTTTATTTTTTGCTTCTCTCTATATCTAAGCTTTCACTTTTACGTCTCCATTTCCCACACCTCACATGGATTTCATGCTGTGCAAATAATATTATTTTTATGGTGGATTGAAAACCCAAAATGGTAGTCAAACTCCATCACCATAAACTGTAACAGGCTAATAACGTTGATTTTAGAAGAGAACCTTTCCAAATATTGTAAAAGTAAATAGTTTCAGGCGGTTCCCCTCAATTCAATGATATAATGCGTCTCATTTTCATTAAATTTATATAATGTGCCCTGTTGAAGAAACCTTACGTAGATAGGTAATGACAATCCTATCCTCCTCTCATAAATCAGTATCAATTCAGTCCTATGGGAATTTCGTCGACTGAAAACAGGGTTTGTTATTTTTACGCTGCAGATAACTACGGACGATATCTGATTCCAGAAAAGTTTTATAACACACTTGTCTTGAATATTCAAAGGCTGCACCGGTATTTTTTTAAATGTTAATGTGGTGTAGCCGTACACGTAGAAGAATGATCTCCCAAAATTTTCAAACAACTTAAAACAATTCGGTCGGTCACATGCTCATAGAGTTTCACTAACAGCCGGAGGATCAGTTGGATATCTTAATCTCTATGTAGGCAGATGTACTTTTGATTCAATAATAATAATAATTGTACTCAGAAGCTATGGATGGTTTATTTGCTATTCATTTCCCATGGCGATGTCAATGGATCTAGACTCCAGGATGCTGAGTAGTAAGTAAATAGAAATTCAGTTAGCCATTTATTCATGGCAAAATAGAACCATAATACGAAGAAGTTATACCTTGAGTTTATGTGGGAATCACGTTGCAGTTACATACGTCGATGAGATTAGGTACTTATCAATGCATATCAATCAGTATTGTTAAGTGAATGAAGTGACAAGTGCAATACTGCCTTCTACTTTTTTTCTATCGGTTCCGTGACAAACATGAGGGATATTTTTAGGTATCAATTTTTCATAAGTAATAAATGGCATTTGAAACGACTTCCTTCGGGGAATCAACTGCAAAGCCAATGCTATGGCAACGCCAAGAGTCTAAAGACTGACTTCATATTCATAACATTTACATACGAATGAAAATTCCAATTCTGGCTTTCAGAGACCGTACTACCTTACATGCTTATTCAACCATTAATATTAGGTAGTGATGTAATAACAAATCGTTTACATAATGAAATAGTGGACGTGAAGCTGTTACCCACCAGAGACCGACAACTACACATTATATGTGTATATACATAGCTCATCCATCCTCTTTGAAGTAATATTTTGCTCACACAATACATTCAGGGGTAAAACTTTAACTACGTCTACATCTAAAGGGGGAGGGGATTCAGGACCTGTAGACTAAAGGTTACGAAAAATAAGTTGACGGGGGCGGGCAAGCCAAACATGATTAAGTTCACAATAATATTTCTCATAATATTTATTCTTTATTAAAATTCAAAATATTAAAGTAGACATTGTCTTTTATATGGTAAAATGGGCTTCATTATAAATTCTTTTATAAATTGAAATAGCTAGCACCGTAGCGTAATAATTTAATGTACTTATAGTGAGTATATTCTTTCAAGGCCTGTAAAGTGTAAAGTAGGAAAAACTGGATACATAAAGCAGTACATAATTCAAAAAGTGTGCATGGATAGTAAAAACAGCTTTTAGAAAAATTACCAATAGTATAAATTGCAACAAAAAAGGAAAAATGAAGAAATGTACAAACAAAACAAAAAATACCAGTAAATCCACCAAATAATAGACATCTTTAAAAACAAAATCAGAAAATATCATTTTTCAAAAAATAAATAAGGAAAAACAAGGCCGATTTTTTACTAAAGCCCATGTAAACGTCACATAGGGGAAGGGGTGTCCAAATGGTGAAAAATGACGTAGGGGGAGGGGAGGTAAAAAACAAATTTTTGTAGACGTAATTAAAGCATGGCCCCTTACTGAAGTTTCGTCTGTAAATTGTTAGATAGGGAACTCATGAGTCTTGAATTTAGAAGACCGACACAATGGTTCAGCATTGGATTCCAAAATTGGAATAAGTGTATGACATTATACATGCTGGGCTGGACTATAGACAATTTCAGAATCAATCTGCGCTTATAGAGTTCCAAGAGCTGGCGGTAACTATGGAGAAGAATGAACTTAAAAGTGGATAGAGGAAAGTGTGTGTAGAGAATGCAAGACTCATTTATCATACACCTTTCCGAACTGGCAGCTCCCTCCGTGTGCTCCCCAACTTTGAAGTGACTTCTAATGTAAGTCTGATGTTGGATGTTGGCAATAGTTGAGACTGAGTGCTTTAAACGGTCGCAAAGTTGCAAAGTTTGAGAAATCATCATTAAAGGTTTTTTTATGTCCCACGGTTGACGTTAACAAAACCTAGTTGGGAATTGCAATTGGAACTCATAGTTTAACGTTCATTATGACGTTTAGGAAACTATTGCAAATAAAGTTGCATGTATACCTTTAGTATCGTATAGAATCGACTGCACCTGCATACGACTAAACATGATTCACTTATACATTGGAGTGGTCGGGTAGGAAGAAGTCTGTCAGAAAAAAATAAAATAACTACAAAAGGGGAAAATATCCCCAGGACAGGAGATAGCAAAGAAAGCAGCAACATTGATGGATGGTACGTCGTAGAAAAATATTTTAATTTCCTTCAGTAATTGCCTCAAGGCAGAATATTGTCAAAGAAAAAGATGCAAGGAACAAGTATAATTTGTTGTTAAAGTTTCCCAACTTTTTGCGTTTGAATCATAGTCCCTAACCTAGCTTAACATAACTTCAATCATTCAATAAATGTCAATGCTGCTTTTTTTTAATTTTTAGACTTTGTTCGTCTTGTATAATGGCTTTTTCTACCTTTGTGGTTGAAAAGATGTTTTCTAGGCGCTTTTAAAAATCTACAATAAGTAATATACTGAGTTTGGATGCACAGCCCAACCCGCATATTACTAACGAGGGCACTACACTCATTGTCAGTCACAATTATCTTTAAAAAAGCAAACTCACAATTACCTGCCTTTCGAAAAAAATCAAAATCACAATTACCTGCGTTTCAAAAAAAAGGAAATCACAATTAGAATCTTCAAAAAAAGCAAAAACAAGATTACCTACTTTTCGAAAAAATGAAATCACAATTACCATCTTCAGAAAAGACAAAATCACAATTACAAACGAAATAAAAGAAAGAGACGTCAGTGACGTCACAGTTAGGACAGGTAGTGATAATTGTGGTTGGGGGTAATTGTTATACTCTAATTAAACTACTTAGAGTATCACAATTACTCGCACCTGTCCTACGCGCTTTTGTTAGCATGATACCTAACAAGAGATACGTGCGTAATAGTTCCATACATGATCTAATTATTAGGGCTATGCATACAAAAAATAAAGCACACACGGGTCAGTTGCAGGGGCGTTACAGGCCTATACTAATGAATTATGTTCAGAGTGAAAACAGCGTTACAACTGCTGGTTTTCAAAAACAGGGTCGATCTAGCGTTGCGTATTTAATGAACAGTCTGAATGGAATAATACGCGGCCTCTAACAGTACGCGAGTCACTGGAAGCATTTTTGGCGCTTAAGTGCATACGAATTAATGTAAAACTAACTTTTTAGCCTTAGCCATCAAATAACTTAAATTAGACGACAAATAATTTTAAGAAGCTTAAAAGTGTTAAACTTTGTACTCCTAATATCCCAAGGTACATTTCGTGAAAAAATAGTGAAGTGTGTGTTTGCATACTATGTAAGAATTTTGTGCACGCGGCTGTCCGTATACTTATGCTCCCGAAACTAGTACAACACTGAATTAGTAAGTTCTTATTGTTAGTGAAACCTTTTGTCTTGTTCCGGGGATTGGAAAAT